>CAJRSG010005112.1:2500-11580 GCA_907169655.1 Acomys percivali | reverse complement strand
CATTCTATTGGTTTAAATCTGTTCCTGAGCAGTCTTCTTTAGTGGATACCCACAACAATTATAATTACATTTCCCCCTATGCTTTCCTCCATCCGAACTCTCTCAAATACCCTTCCTCATTCCCTTTCAAATTCACCATAGTCATTTAAAAATAATTATTTTGTTAGGATTCTAATTTCTTAAACCATCTACAAATATCAATAGGTATAAGATGATCTGATAGAAAAATTCCAGTTTAAACGTCTACTATTCTTCAAGAAAATGTAAGAATGTCTCTGAAGACAGACTTGGACGTAAAGAGCAGCACCTCAAAAATAGAAGAAAGCATTCAATATAAGCAATCATCATAGACCTTCAAACATAACTGAGTCTACTTTGTGGGAGTGCAAGATTTGTCAATGTTTGTAACCTTTGTCCCTCTCTATGCACCACATGCATGCATTGACTGCAGAGGCCAGAAGAAGGCATCAGCTCCCCTGGAACTGGAGTTACAGAAGGTTGTGAACCACCTAAGATGGGGAATGGGGACAGAACTTGGGTCCTTTGGGAAAGCAGTGCATACCCTTAACCACTGAGCCATTTCTCCAGATTCTTTCTGTCCCTTTCTGTTCCTCACCTTTCACTTGAGGATATCTGTTATTAATACCTCTTTTCTCTGCACTACTTCAAACATGGGTGAGTGTTGTATAACAAAACTTTTCCTATGCAGGGTGGACATGACAACTATGACATTATAATAAGGAAAAAATCAAAAGACAAAGTTAAGAAGTTAACTTATATTAAATAACATCTTATTTAATATAAAATGGCAAAAATTGTAATGTTAACAAGAAAGTAATATAAAACATGTGCTTATTACACTGACATTTTAATAGTGTTGACAGTGTATAAAATATGAAATACTAAGTTATTAGTTTTTCATTTTTCTTCAAAGTATGAAACACTGTATTATATATAATATTTATGAACTATGCTTTTACCATTTTCCTCTTTAACAAGAAAATATAATTTCTTATCACCAAAACCAGAATTAATGTGAATTTTTAAAACTATTTTGTAAGTTAATTTGTGTTGGTGTCATTGTTTATTAGGAAATTGGTTCTCTTTCCACCATGGCATTCAAGTGGTCAAATAAAGAGATTGTACTTCCTGCACAATCTCAATGACCTAAACTCCAATACTTTTAACAATGCTTTTACTAAGTTGTTTTGAAATCTAGTATGTTAACTTTTAAATGTAGAAAGAATGTAAATACATTATATTCACTACTTCTTTCTGACCACATCTTTAAAATGCAGTCCATTTTATTGGAACAATAAGACACTGTAAGCACAAATAATTATTAGTTTTCAGTTCTTTAGTTACTAATTTACTGAATGGCAGCAATGTTAGAATTTCAACATGTGACTGAAACTAAGTGTTACTTTTAAAGGAATTTATCATAAGCTACCATTTCAATAGATCAACATTACAATCATTAATTATTGACTTTGTGTCCTTTGTTTCTTACCACCTTTTAGAAATACAATGTGGCATTTCTATTTATGGTGCACCACATTTTGGATTGACCAACTATCTAGGACTCAATATATACATATAAAGCCTATAGACTTAAATAAAGAACACTGCATGCTTAAACTACATTTAACAGTTTTGAAAATTGGCTGAACTGAGTTTGAGGCCAGCCTGATCTACAAAGCGAGTCCAGGACACCCAAGGCTACACAGAGAAAAAGACTTTGTCTCACAAAGCCTAAAAAAGAAAGAAAAAAAGAGAGAGAGAGAAAGAGAAAGAAAAAAAAGAAATAAAATTGGCTGAACTGTGAAAATCACTCTGAAAAGGTGATCCAATTCATGTCACTTCACTTTGCTGCCTGTAGCATTGCCTTCAGTTGTGCCTGAACACCGGCAACCTTCTGTTGGTCTAAGCTGCCCTGATAATATCATCATTCGTAGCAATGTACTGGGACAAGATAAATCACATAATCCAGCTCCATTAGGGGTAGTAAGTTTTGCAAAATTCTCATGAGCATAGACATTGTAATGGGGTTAGAAGCAAAACTAAGCACACGGAGGTGGGAACAGTGGCTTAGGGCTGGGATAAGAGAAGATATGATAGAATCTGTTACAAGACAATGATTTATCTCTAGATGCTGCAGGATACCAGAGACATTCTCCATAAGAATTTGGAAGGGCTCACAATCTCCCCATGATATTGGATTGTTACTGAGATTCAGCAGCTTGAGGTGAGTGGCCTGAGGATACCGGGACAGAAATCTGAAGTCTCTGTAAGAAAGCTCACAGAAAGGCAGATTCAAGAAATCCAGATAATGTGGCAGGACTCTGCCATGAAAAAAACAGAAAAGCATTTCTGAAGGACGCAGAATCAGTGAGGGGGAATGTATCTATGAATCTAGAACACACTACTTTGCACATACCCTGATGCAACAACTAACAGTGTGGGCTTTGACTCACTTCATAGGCAGGTGGCTCTGAGAAAGCTACTTTTGTATTCTTAGACATAGATTTTTAACCTTCATAATCTGTACAAGATAGTATTATGCTCAGTCCTGTGCAATCATAAGTGGAAAAAAAAACCTACTTGGTACTTATACTCCATGTGGAACTAATTCTACTGTTTGGTGGAGTGGGGTCAGGGATAAGAGACAACTGCATGGCCCTAAATGACAACCCCTAGATTCTGGGCCTAATCCTTGAGCAAAACAAATGAACAAATATGATTTGACATTATGAACTATGGGTTCACACATGCCAGCACTACAGAATGAAATCTCTAACCTCTTCCACCCCAGTGTCTCCAGTTCATCTGTAGATACCCAGAGAAAGACTATGTCTTTTTCATTAATGTATTTTGGGTTGTAAATTGTGTTCACATGGTTGGATGAAAAAGAATGGTTGTAGTTTATTTTTATAAGCCTGCCTTTTCCCTTATTATAAAGAAGTGCTCTACTGGACAGTTTCAAGCTTCTAGCAGTGCTACTGCTGAGGAGAACAGCAAAACTGATCCCGAAGTGGCTTAGGAATGCCATAAAATTCCATCCTTTCTGAACAACAGATTGTCCAAGAGACCAAGTACCTCCCCTCAAACTCTCACCTGAGCAATTTGTGTAGACTGTTTGTTATGCAGAAGAAAGACAGGTTGAGTTCCTGAAGGTGGTCCATCCGCTTAAGTTCTGTGAGGAGACTTTTGAATATCTTCCCATTCAAGGATCTGAGGGTGATTTTAGAGAGACTGAGACTGTCCAGGTGGACCATCTGAGACATAGGGGTGGTGATATCATTCAGAGAAGCCCAGTCAATGGCCAGGTGATCAACACATGACAGATTAAGAAGCTTCAAGGTATTTATATAGTCAGACAGCTTATCAATTTGCAAATACCGACAGCAAAGGTGCAAGGACCCTGAGCTCTGCTCAGCTTTACTCATAAGCAAATAAAAAAAATCCCTTGATCTCAAAGTACCATCAAGGGAAACGTCCACTAGTAATTCAGTAGTGGGACAGCTGGACACCTGAACCTCAGAGCCCAAATCTACAGTGTTATGCTGGCCTGCTCTCTTTAGGACAGAGGCTTGAGAGTAAGAGCAAAACTGAAGACTGTCCTGTCCATGGGCTAGATCAGGGTAGGGGTTTAAAGTTTACCGCCTGTATTGTCCTTGGCTAGTGCCTTAGTTTGAGCAGGACCCCTTGACCCAAATCTGCCTATCATAATGTTCTACTCCACACTTGAGTGGAGAGAGGGATTTGACTTTCTCATGTACTCTGGTGCTTCACATTTGACTATGTCCCCTGGAGGGGGAGACCTAGTGGCACTCAGAGGAAGGACAGCAGGTCACCGAGAAGAAACTTGATACCCTATGAGCATATACAGAGGGAGGTAATCCCTCTGAGGAACAGTCATAGGGGAGGAGAATAAGAGGAAAATGGGAGGGCGGGGAGAATGGGAGGATACAAGGGATGGGATAACCATAGAGATGTAACAAGAATAAATTAATAAAAAAAAAGACTGTGAAACAAAAAAAAAAAAAAAAGAGCAAAACTGAAAACAGAAAGGAAATTTGGTCCTCATTTGAAAACATGTGGTCCTGAAGTCACCATCTTGCCTCAAATCTAGGATCATCAGTTTGGAGCCTCTGTAGGGAAAAGAGGAGATAGCACATATAAGAGGTAGCATATTTTATTATAACCCATGAACATTAATAATATGATCCGTTCCACACAGCAAATAATAGGAAGCATTTCCTATTCATATACAGCATTTTTCTGTCCTGTACACTGCATTAATGCTCACCTGTTTCAGTTCTTCTATCTTCTAAGTAATATACTAATCATGCAAACCAATCAATAGTACCCTCACTCACATTTGTTACACAATTAAACCCCTCTGTAAGATATAGGATTCTTTTAAATAACCTCAACTGAGTGGGTGGAAAGAAAGTTAGAGCTAGTAGGTGTGGAGGACAGGAAGGAAACAAGGCCTTCTAAGTCGACAGGCGCATTGCACACAGGAAGTCACAGACACTGAGGAAACATGTGCATGGCCTGCACATATCTGCACCAGATGGGGTCCTAGAGCTGAAACATGACCCCAACCCTAATCCGGAAGTTGATAACCACTTACAAATGAAAAATTTGTTTCTTCCAATAAAAGTCTCACTGGGAAAACAAACTACTATTAAGGGTAGATTGGGCTTTTTTTTTTTAAGAAAAAAATCTTATCTTTGATTTGTATTTAATTTTTTTACATATTTAAATTTTTTCTCTTTGTGCCGTATAGGTTCTTTGCATATATAATATGGCTTCTAGCTTTGTGTGTTTGTGGGATTACTGACTGTGGATCTTTGTTTCTATATATTTTCTTGTGCTTTCTCTTGGGCTCCTTTCCTTCTCTTTGTTTGTTTTGTCTTATTTGATGTGTTAATTTTTGTTCTATCTTATTTCTGTACCCCTTAGAAGCCTGTTTGTGTTTGAATAGGAGACAGAAATGGAGTGGACTCCTATGGGAACGGAGGTGGGGAGAAACTAGGAGGAAGAGAGGGAGGGAAAACCACAACAGTGTATATTATATCAAAAAACAAACTTTTTTGACAGGGTCTTTTCTACAGAGCCTTAGCTGTCCTGGATTTCCCTTTGTAGACCAGATGGCCTCAAACTCACAGAGATTCTCCTGCCTCTGCTTCTTGAGTACTGAGATTAAAGGTGTGTGCAGCCGCCACCTGGCTAAAATATCTATTTTTAGGAAAAGAAAAGAAAAACAAAAAGAAAACAAAGACAAAACCAAACCTTAACAGTTGGACCAAATACCTCCTACCTGCTGACAGCATTTACCGTTAACTAACTCTGGTATGCCTTTTTTTTCTCTGTCTCCACAGCCTGAAGAATAACCTCTTGCTGGCTTCCCATGTCACTATTATACAGAATCTTACCAAGGAGAAGCAGAGTTTATGGCAGGAAGGAATTGAAGACCATCAGTCATGCCTTTCAAGAGTTTACTTTGTGTTTCATTTACTCTTAATGTTTCGATGTGGAGACAATAAAAGGGCCAAACCTTCACCATTGCTGTCAGTGTCTTCTTATGCCCACCCAAGAAGGCAGAGGTGAACAATGGAACAAAAAGATCTCGTCGGATCTCTTCATTCAAGAGATTGGATTATTATAGGCTCATTCCTGAGCAGACTCTGTACAGCAAGATGTAACAGGGTGGTTGGGTCCTTGTGGTGCATCTTCAAGAACCTGTATCAGGACGGCAAAAAATGTTCAGTTCTGACCCAGTGCTAGCATTGTAGAGGACTATAGAGTAACCATATGAGCCAGACAATGACTTCCAGAGACCCCTACTATTGTCACAGGTTAAATGTTGATGTCTGTATATTAACATATGTTAAATAGACATTTCAAATCAGAAGGCAATATTATGTAGCTACGTAATTTCCTCTACAAAGAATACAAAACCAACGAGAAGGGGAAATGTAAATATACATTAAATAATATTTTATGGAAATGAAAAATATTAAACCATAAAAAACAACTGTAAGTAAAAGAAGGAACGTGAAACCCCAGCACATCATCATAGCCATACATTTTAGCAGGTGAAGAGAGATCAAAATTTCAAAAGATAAACATAGAAAGTGATGACTTGGGCTTCAAGTTAACAAATACAATAAGCATAAAGACTATATCTGAAATAAGTCCAAATTATGAATACTATATTATTAACATAAAAGAAGGGACACATTTTAGGGAACAGACTAAAAAATGTCTGATTTAAATCCTCATGTTGTCTCTCATACATGGAAATTAAAAACATGCTAACCTAAAAAATTAATAGTGACTCTGAGGGTAGGGGAAGGTTGCCAAATTGGGGGCTTAAAGTGAAAAAAGGCTTGAACACAATCAATGTAGGTTAAATGTAGGTATGGAAAGATGAGAGGAAGTTCTATTAAAATCTATATTTGTTATCAAATAAATACAAAACCTCAAATAAGAAATATGATGATTCAAAACTGGAATATTTGAAACACAAAGCTTCTGTGGATGAGTAAAATGAATAATGAGCAGAAAATCATTGTTAGGCACTTTGGAAAACATGGGAAAATAAACAATGAGGGAAACTAAGAATCTAGAAAGATAGAAGGAAGAATAAATCAAAACCCCCAAACAATCAGATATAGCTAAAAAGATAGATAAGATTGGAGTGACACCAAACAGCACTACTAGACATCTTATAAACCAATTACCAAACAAATAAAATGAAGTAAAAATTCAAGAAAAAACATTAAAACCACTAGTTAACAGTATTTCTGTTTATCACCTACCTAGTCTATGATGCTGTATTACAGCAGCCTATACAAACTAGACACTGTTCTTCAATAGAATAACTTCTTGACTGAGATAAAACCATCCTAGTTAAGAGCAAAGAACTGCATTTACTTGAAGCTTCTTTGAATTGCAATCCCAGGACACACAACACCTGAGAAGTCCTGAAAATATATTCCACGCTTTAAAAAGAAAGGATCCTTGTATAGCTTAAAAGTGCAAGAGGGGATGGTTGCTTCCCCTTAGTCAAGAACTGTGATTCATTTATGTATATCTAGCAAAAGTCAAAACTCTATTTCAAAAATGAGGAATTTGCCAGACTCCAGAACCAAAGGGTGGTTTCACAAATTGTTACAAATGGTAGTGAAATTTGTTCCAGATTTTGCAGCTCATGACAGTTACAAGGTCAGCATGTTCTTGGGTGCATATGTGAACATTAAGATAGTGTTGCTCAAAGCTAAGTTTTGATTGTGATTAAAGTCTACTTTAACAATGGCTCACAGATTTCACTTTGAGGGTCCCAAAACAATACTACTATAATTTCATTTTTCCTTGACAAGTTTAATATTAAGGAGGATATCAGTTAACCTAAACTAATGTATGTATCTTAATGTAATTTCAAAAGTATCTGCGAACATTTTATGGAACTTTATATATTAATGATAAAGTTCATATATTAAAGAATGTGCAAGACCAGTTAAGAATACGAGGAAAGAAAGACACCTGAGAAGGGAGTTATGATGCCAAACAAGAGAGCATACAAAAGTCTAATTACAGCATCACGGTAGTCATGCAAAAATAGACATAGAACCCATTGGAACAGCTTAAGAAACCTGTAAATAGAATTCAATGGCAAGGGAAATTAGTACACTTTAAATATGGTATGGAAAACCACTGGAACAAAGGTGGATATGTAATGTATAGTGCTAGAGAAAATGAGGACTTTAGGGAAAAAATTAAGTAAATCCAAGAGACATTCCATACACAGAATAACTGAAGATGAGTTGAGGATAAAAGCATAAAATTTAAGTTATATAGTGTTTTGAAGAAACCATGCAAAAATCTTTTTTGTTTTGTTTTATTTTTTGAGACAGGGTTTGTCTGTGTAGCCCTGGTTGTCCTGGACTGCTTCGTAGACTAGGCTGGGCTTAAACTCACAGAGATCTGCCTGCCTCTGCCTCCCTGAATGCTGGGATTACAGGCACGTGCCACCTTACCTGGCTGCAAAACTCTCATTTAACAGCACTTTAAGGAACAGGCTTTCTAAATATAACTCAAATTTTAGAGGCAATGGGGTGAACGAAAACTAATCTGACCACATTAAAATAAAAGTATTTCAAAATAGGAATAATAACTAAAACAAAAAACAGTCGACAAAATGGCATAGTATGTTGGAACACATATTTGAGATATTCGGATAATAAAACTACATATCTAACTCTAAAATTTAGAAACAAATAATCAAAAAGTTGGTATAGAAATGGAAGAATAATATCCATTGATAATGCACAAAAAGACATGGACGGTAGAAAAAGGATTTGTGGGAAGAAGTTTAAAAGGTACTGGAGGCATTCAGATAGAATGGGAAGTGACAGTAATCAGAATGCACTATATACATATATAAGATTGTCAAAGAATGGACTGATAAAATCATACAAAGTAGAAAGAAAAATGTATGACATGCTTTCATATATGAAAGCAATATAAAAATATATTGACTTCTCTTTGTGGAAACTATATACAGGACAAATTAGGCCAGAAACTTACAGAGAAGGAATTTGAAATAAAGGTATGGTAGAAGAGAAGATAATAGGAGTGACAATTTTACAAAAATACACTTTGGTAAAGCTAGAATACTGTCAATAATCACATTTTAAAATAGGAAACATTTCACCTGTGTGTACAGAGTCATTCATTACTGCTATAAAATATCCAGAAAAATTGCGCCAGTACTGAACACATACAGGATTTCTTTATGTCATTATTCCCTAAACAACATAGGAAAGATTCACATGCATTTATATTGCATTAAGTATAAATAATCTAGAATTAATTCTAATTTAAGATAGAATATATATAACACTTATAAAAATATAACACATTATGTAAGACACTTTAGTATTCACAGAGTATGAGTAAAAATGCATTATAGATGTTCTGAAATCAATACACTATGAATACAAGAGCCAAAGATAAACAATTGAAATTACCCATCATGTGGAAAAGGAGGATGCCCTCAAACCAAT
>CAJRSG010005091.1:41350-64815 GCA_907169655.1 Acomys percivali | reverse complement strand
GGGGGGAGGAGGACAAGGTCTTGATAAGGAAGCCTGACCAGTCTCAAGCTTGTGATCTCCCTGCTTCTGCCCCCCAAATGCTGAGATTGGAGGAGCAGGTACCTGTGAGATTTTCTAAGGCTGAGTCAAACTATCTATGTCCCAGAAGCAAGAGAAAACAAGTGTGCCACATGTCCCCTGTTCATTATAGTGGGACTTTCTTGGCCCACCAGCAGTTAGAATAAATACGCAGAGACTTATTCGTTTTTACGGTAGTTTAGGCCTTCACTTGGACTACCTCCCAGGTAGCTTATCTAACCCACAACCTGCCATGTGACCCATTACTTCTCCTTCGTTCAGTCCCGGCACCTTTCCTTTTCCACATCATGTTGGCCAACCCTCATGTCTTATTCCTCTCCCAGAGATCCTCTTTCCACCCGGATGTCCCACCTTTTCTCTCCTGTCTAGATATTGGCCGTCAGATCTTTACTAAGCCAATCAAAAGGTGAGGGAAGAAGAAGACTGTTTACAAAATATAACACAAGTGCTGATCCATAAGAATAACAACACCAACGGAGTCAACAAATCTGGGCCCAGAGGGACCTGAGGAGACTGGTGCATCAACCAAGGACCAGACATGGAGAGGACACAGGCCTCTGGCTCAGATGTATCCAAAAGGTAGCTCAGTCTTCATGTAGGTCACCTAATAAGGGGACCAGGGGCTGTCTCTGTCATGAACTCTGTTGCCTGCTCTTTGATCATTTCCCTGGATGAGGCAGCAGTGCCAGGCCACAGAGGAAGAGGATGCAGGCAGTCCTGAAGAGACTTGATAGCCCGGGATCAGTTGGTAAGAGCTGAGTGCTCTGCCTTTCTGAGGACTAGGGGGTGAGATGTGGTGAAGAGGGAGGAAGGGTGGGATTGAGAGGAGATGAGGGAGGGGCTATGATCAGGACATAAAGTGAATAAATTAATTTAAAAAAAGGAGAAAAAAAAAAGAATAAAACTACCAAAGTCCAGACAGTACCCAGCTATCTGCTGGTACAGAATTAACAATTGAATATACAGAGAAACATTCACACAATGTACAAAGGATTACCCCAACAGCCCCTGTTTTCCATCCCTTGAGGTTTGCTCAATAGCCTCCAGTGAGAGAAAAGCACCCTCTATGACTCCAGATTCAAAGAGCGTTAGGGTGGATGGTGGAGTGAATGGGGAGGAGCTCACAGTGCATTAGAAGCATTCATTTAGGAGTCATTTAGTCTCCTGGATTGTCCTTTGCGATCTGCTGTGGCTATGCAGACAGAGGTCAAAAAATCATTCAGATTCGCTCTTCAGTCTCCTCCTTTGCAAGTCCCACTCAGATGGTCTGGCACACACTCCAGAATGCAGTCTATTCATGGACGCCTTCTTCTCAGGGCCTTCGTAATCATAGAATGAGATAGCTGCACTAAAACAACACAAGGCAATGTCCTTTCTAAACAAAGAGTCATTATTCAACCAAGTAAATAAATGTTAGGCAATACTGTGACTTCTGTTATAATTATTATTATTACCTGGGAAGGCATGGGTCTTGTAAACCTCTTACTGTTCTGTTCTGAGTCTTCAAAGCCTTGTAGTTTCTTGCCTTTGAGGGCTCTGTTTCATCCTCCTTCTGCCTGTTCCTATCTGGAGAACTCAAGCTTTTCCTCTCAGCCCCTTCTCCCCAGATTATTCATGTTCCCCCCCTGCTTCTATTTTTCCTAATTCCTTCCTGGCATTCTTTCCCAATGCATAACTTTTACTTGTTTTCATGCCTCATGGCTCCGTGACTTTGAATCATGGCTTATGGATCTATATAGTCCTAACTAGCATGCTTGTACTCAGTAAGGGTTATGAACGATGAGCTGTGAATGAGTGAATAATGAATGGACATGACCATCAGTGAATCAATCAGTCATTGGTCATTGGTGAGCAAGGTGCTAGAAGGGAGTCCTCCCTTTATTATTATCCTCCCCTTTATTATTATCCTGGCTTAGCAATTTAAATAAAGATTTGGTGGTTAAAACAAATGGAGAGATTTTTTTTTTCTGCATATAAATCAGCCTTGATTTTACGGCCCCAAACACATGGGACTTCAGACAGACGAACTACATCAGGTGTATGACACACATTATACCTTCAGAGTAGGGTATGCCAGAGCCCTTGCCCACAGAAAACATCAAGGATGCGAGACCACTCTGGACAATGTTCTGAGCAATGGAGGCTCATTCCTCATGTTGTTTGCTATGCCTGTAATCTTAGAGGTGGAATCCAGGACCTGCTCCTAGCAGAGTCATATGAACTGTGATTACTAGTCTTGTAATACAATGGACATACTTTGCTCCAGGAAGGTTTTGCAGGGAATTTGTTTCCCCATTTCACTTGTGATCTATTGCTTTCAAATACACTGGTTAATACTGATTGTAATATGGAATCTCATTGTGGGTTTGATTGGTATTTTTGCAATGTCGAGCATCATTTTGACATCTAAAAATAATAGAAATGATCCTTGTACTGTTTTAGTTTTAGAGGAAATGTGTAGGCACCACACAAACATTATCAAGGTATTTGTTTATAATCTCAAATATTCTAAACACATCATCCTCTTTGACGGTTCAGTTGTGTTCATCAAAATAATATCCAGATTCTCCCAGCTCTTAATAAAAAGTATGTTCTGCACAAGTGTCTGCATTCTGTGCTCAATATCAAGCTCACATATATTTTCTCATAACTAGTTCCTGTCCATGGATAATATAAAGATTCAGATTCCTACTGTGGCTTTGAGGTTTTTTTTTCAGTCAATGAGAAGCCTATGATAATGAATTTCAAAAATTCCTGGGTGGCCTTTTCTGATTTCTGTTATACATGCCTTTCTCAGTCAAGCAAGGCACCAGGAGGGTAAGCCTTATATTTGCTAGACCAGAATATGCATAAAATGATTTTAAGGTAATGGCAATCTTTTCAGAGGAGAGAGAAGGACATGTGTCTCCTTCGAGGCATCTAAGATTGAAAAGATTCATTGATGGAGTAGCTCAAATAGAGCTAGCAAAGCCTGAGTCATCCATGCATTGTGAGCCCCCCGATCTCCCCTTAACAATCACGAGTACACATAGGCTCTGGAAAAGCCACACAAAGGTAAGGCTGGAGATATACACACTGTTTGCTCAGACCAAAGTGAATACTGGCTGCTTACAATATACAGGATACTGAAATGAGATAAGAAAATGAGTAATGTTCTTGTGGGATTTACCCCATGTTCTTACATTTCAGACACTGTGTTCTGAGGAAAATGAGTCCAGTCATAGTTCTTTTTCTGTTTAGAGCAATAAACTTATCTATGAAACCACTATTCATGGGAATCTACCTATTCTCTAAAATTTTGAAAGAAGGGCATAATTAGAACCACTGACAGTCTTTTCTTGGTGTTTACATCACAGAGACGGTTTTTGAGCCTGGAGAATAAATAAGGATTAACATCAGAAAGGGGACACATGTCTGAGCAGACAGAGCATCTTCATCTTGTCAGAGAAATGACTCAAGGCTAGAAATAAGGAATTCTGTTCTCTGTATTTCACAGCAGACGTTGACTGAGATAAGGGTGATTCATCGACTGTAATTCTTATCAAGTTTATTTTTTGTTTCTTGACAGTCACAGAAATAAATGGTATATCCACGTTAAAAGAAATTTCTAAAGCAAGAGGCATGTTAATTTAAGAGAAATAAAACTGGCCTCTTAAAGCACACTTTGTGCAAAATTTAGAACAGGAACTGCAAGCACTGCTCTGCCTTTTAACACACTCTTTGCGTTTCAGGTTCTTTCTTTTCTTTCTTTCTTTCTTTCTTTCTTTCTTTCTTTCTTTCTTTCTTTCTTTTTTCCTAATATAGACATTTGGAGCCCTGTAGTGGAACTGGGCATGATGGGACACGAATGTAACCTCAGCCTTTTGGGGGGCAAAAAGCAGGAGAATTAGTACTTTGAAGTCAGCATGGGCTACATAGAGAGATTGTCTCAAAACTCAAACCAACCAATTCCCCACTTCCATAACCCTTCAGCAGAGGATGTGAAACCCTCAGAAAAATCTCATCTACAGACTCCTATAGAATTGTAAATGGCCACATTTTGAGTGAGGACGCATGCTGCTCCTGGTTGTCTTATAATATGTCCTGGTATGGTGTGTGCACGCCTATAATCCCAGCACTAGGGGAGGCAGAGGTAGTTGGATCTCTGTGAGTTTAAGGGTCTCCTGGTCTATACAGTGAGACCCGGGCAGCCAGGGCTACACAGAGTAATCCTGTCTCGAGGGGGGGGAAGACATATAATGATGAGTATGTACATGTAAGAATTCCATATAGTGCTTAGAACTAAGGCCAGAAATATTGTTTAATAATAATTACTTATTACTACCACTGACAGCAATTTTATAGGGGTATCATTTATCTTTTGGTTATAATAAGAAATTATAGCCCTGTTATACCTAGACCCATCCCTTCAGTTTAAAGCAATCTGCTCCTGAAAATGGTGTACCTCCACAATGTACAGGTAAGTTTACCTGTCTGGAAGTAAGACTTCTTGTGTTCTTATCCAAGAAAGGATTTATTCATACTCCCTAAGGAAAGAAGGTATTTAAAAGCTGGTGAGGAGAACTTTAGGCTCAAATTCTTACTTGCAGGAAGTCTCCCTTCGTGAGACCGGAAGAGCGTCTTTGATGGCCCTTGAGGAAATATTGCAACTTTTACTCATAATTTTGCATTACTTTTTGAAGAGGTCTATAAAACAATATAGTCTTAAATGCCCACAGAATCTAAATTTACTGCTACATGAAAATTGTAGAGGTAGAGCATATTTTATTAGGTATTTTTTTTTGTGGGACCCTTCAATAAAAAGGCTCAATCTTGTAAAAGTCCTTATAAGAAGTTTAGGTAGTCTTATTTTGGCTTCTATCAGTGATTAGCCACTTTGAAGTGCTGGAGATATATTAGAATGGTGAGAATTTCTTCCTCAAACTTTGTACTTGTTAGGGAGACAGGGGATGTACTATGTTTTCTTCCCCCTGTAACTTTAGTACACTCCTCTATATGGCTGATGACCATTGGGTAGATTATGTGACCTAAACATTCTCTCTTAATTGTAATACATTTCGTCTTGGGAGCCTGAGGTGGATGCTATGGCGCTCCACCTGGTCTCCTCCAGCCCCCATCAAGGTGTGCCACTTGCTGACAGCGCACTCTGAACCCTTCCCTAGATTGATTTTCAGAAGAACTTCCTTAACCAAAATCATGGCTCCCAGTCATAAAAGGGCAGATATTTTATGATTTTACTTATAAGATACGCCTACAGTACATAATTATCAAATCTATGATAAATAAACTAGAATAGTGGTCACCAGGCCAAATATTTTTGAGATGGTGATATCTGTACTGTGGGATTGTGTTCTTCTTAGTAGCAAAGTGGTTGATTTTTGTTATGTATGTTTTTTTTTTTTTTTTACAATAATGTCTGCCCCATAATTGAAAACAGAAGCAAAGATTGCATAGATTACAAGAGTGTACAGCTAATTGTGAGCATGGGGTGGGTGGTGGGTGGGAGATCAGTTATGTTAAGCCTAGCATGTTCATGTTACCATGACAAGTGCTTCAACTAGTTCCGCCAGCAATGGGATGTATGCATATCCACCTTCTGTTTCATACACTTTGTCTGGAAATGTCTCAGACACCTGTCCCAGTTAATGTTTAGGAGATGTGAGGCTAAGATCAAACCTTGGTCTAGATAGGGGTTGCTGCTCAGAATTACAATGGAAAGGAGTGATACCAGCTAAAATGGGCATTTGTGGCATAGCCATTGAATTTAGTCAATAAAATTGAGAGCAGTAGCTGTTGTGAGATGTGTGTGAAGAAAATATTTTCTAGGCATTGGAAGGGAAGTCTTGGCAGAGGTCATTGGGGCCTCCTGACAATTGTCTCTATTTTCCTGACATTCTACTTCCAGCATGGATAGTCTTCCTCACTGGGAGGCTTAGGTAAACAAACACTGGCAAAGAGGAAGCTGCTTTTCTGAGTCGGGAGGAAGTGGAAAAGGCAAGTGTGATGCAAATTGTTCTTGTTCTGTTTCCACTGAACTGTTGCCAAGGGTCCCCTCCCAAAAGTAACTAGCTCCACTTGCGACATTTCCTGAAGATGAATTAATTTATTTATTCATATCTATATTTATTTGGTGATTCTTTCATTCCGCAGATGTTCTCAGCAAACATTTTCAGCTCATTGATCAATTCAGTGTTAACATGACCTGGTATTAGTGAGCTTATAGGCCTTGAATTGCTCTGTCCAATATAATAACCACTTGTAACTACTTGTTTTTATTTAACCTTTCAACTTTTCAAGAATTTTATACATGAGCATTGATTGCATTTACATTCTTTTCATCTTTCCCTTCCTCCTGCTCTTGTGTTCCTCACACTCCCTCTTAAATTCTTTACCTCTTTTAAAGTTATTGCTGTTACACATGCATGCATGCACACACGCAGGTGTGCACACACACATAGACACATACACACAGTGGGATATAGCTACTCAACCACAAGGGAGAATCAGAGGCCCCTTTTTGTCATCATGTGAGAATCCTGAGCCTTTGAAAATAAGCCTCCCAAACTGAAAGTAAATTTCTTAAATCATAGAAATGAATTATATGTCACACAATATTTATTTTTCTCTTCCCAATTGTTAGAGCACGTTGCTAGCAAGAGTAAACATTTCCAGGAACAATTACATGGCTGTCTTGGGTCTTGTCTCCTACTGTGTCTACCCTGGGAGAGCTCAGGCTACCCTTGGCTTTAACAATCCACATTCAGGTGGATGATCCTTGTCTAACTGACTTGGATGCTTCCTGTATGTCTGAAGGCAGCAAATCCCATCAGAGCCCCTGACCTTGTCCAGCCTTCCTGCCTGCCCATCAGAACCCCTGACCTCGCCTTGCCTTCCTGCCTGCTCATCTGTCATCTTCTCTATTTAAGCATTTGGTTGCATCCTCCAAGATGCCTTAGTCAAAACCCAGAAGCAGCACTAGACCCCACTTTTTCCTTCACTTTCACCTCTCCAGTCCCACAGCCTCCACCCCTACAGATCTCCCTGTCCTACCATTCCTCTATGCTGTTTCATACTCAAGCCTTACCATCTTTTCCTCAACAGCCCAGGGAGCCTCTTGTCTTCTGTTTCCTAACTCCAGGCAACTTGAAATCAATGGTCAGTGATGACTACTTGCCCCTGTTTCAAATTTGAAATGATGAGAAGTCAAAGCAATGACAGCAGGAAGAATCTAAGTTAGGTTTAAAAACAGCTTCTTGTCAAAATAATGACTTCTTCTGTGTGTGGGATGAATATTGACTTGGAGGAAGCATAAGGAAAATTTCTGGGCTGCTAGAAGTATTCTATAACATGATGTAGGTGTTGCTTATGTGGGTGCATATATATATACATATATATACATATACATATATTCATGTAAGTTATACCTCAATTTTGAAAAGTTAAAAAAAAAAAGGAAAAAAAAAAGACTTTTTGCCAAGATTATAAAGACAATTTGGCAGGATGTGAAGGATTGCTGCAAATTGGCTATCTCTTTGAATAGGATGCAGTCCTAGCTTCCTGGGGGTGTGCAGTGCCTCAAATAAAAGAGATATAATCAGAAATCACATTTGTTCTGCTCCACTCTACCCTCGGCTTTGCGAAGGTGCATCATGATGAATATTTAATATGTCATTTAACATTTCATCATAGGATAGTATTTAAGGGCATTATGAATAATTAATATTTTGGGTGGAGAACTGTTTGAGAATATCCAGTCTGGGTCACTCTCACCATGGGACCAAATCTCTGAGAAATTCTTTGGGTGAAAAGCTGTCATCTTCAGGCTAAGCTTTTTTTCTGGATCTGCCCCAAACGACACAGTGTCCTTTAGCTTTAAAATAAGCTAGCCTCAATCATAGAGACGTTAGTGATAAAAAGTGGCAATCTACATTTATGGAGCTACATAGTAATGCATGCTGCTTCTCAAAGAAGTGCAGCCGATGAATTCTTTTCTCATATTTCAAGGCAATGGGAGATCTTGATCAACTGTCTGGCGCACAAGGTACAGACACAGTCTAGATATGTTGTCACCTTCTGGAAGATGCCTGTGTTTGCTGTGTTGTGTGGAATGGAATTGAAGGTGTTTTAAATACAATGTTGTAGTGCAGTAGTTCAGGTATGGGGCCTATAGCTACATTCTTTGTGTTCAGTGGCTGCAAGCTTCTAAATCATCCATAGGTAAGACGAATGCCAGCTTCATTGGTCTGTTTTCATAAGTTTAAGTTGTAATTATTTTACATGTAGTAAACAATCTTCAGCAAATGATATGACTTTTACAGATAAAGAGGCTGAAACACACACACACACACCATTTTTTAAAGAACTGGTCATTGTTTTACATGATGATGATGATGATGATGATGATGATGATGATGGTTTTCAAGACAGCTCTGTGTAACATCTCTAGCTCTCCTGGAACTTGCTCTGTAGACCAGGCTGGCCTCGAACTCACAGAGATCTGCCTGCCTCTGCCTCTCAAGTGCTGGGGTTAAAGGCATGCGCCACCACTGCCCAGCTTCCAGCATATGTTTAAAACTATTCCTAGCTCTTTTCTTTAAGTTATTGAAACCTGCTGGAGGCATGCTGAGAATTAGGGGTTAGGAGAAGGTAAACACATCTATATCCTTCCTCTGACTCTTGGCTTCATGGTACCGTCCTGGGCCAAGGGCCTGGGGTTGCATCTACAGAGCAAGATACAAGTTCTAGCCTTGTCACCTCCTTCCACCTGGGTAATCACTTCTAGGCTGGTTACTCCACAGCTCTGTAGTAAGGAGTCCGATTACAGGCCCCCCCAAAAGCCTTCTGACATGAACCTTGGCATTCCTCACCTCCAGTTCACAAACAGGCTTTTTTGTAACCAAACATTCCTCTGTTTGGTTAAGTGACACTGTAGTGAAGGACTGAGGCTGATGTGCTACTACTGGTCTGTGAAATGTCTGAAGGCATCTCAGATAACAAATGGGACTGAGCAAATCTTTCTTCCATGCTTGCCAGTATTGATTTCTTCCAAATGAAGGATCAATGTACTGCTGAGATGGGAGACAGGCTTAGTACACAGCGTTCCTCCCTAGTCTACAGAGGGCAGACCCTCATAAAGCTGTCTGCTCCAGTTATCTGTCTATATAATTCTTCCTATGTGCTGTGTTTCCTATATCATAAGGGACAAATCAGACTCCAGAAAAGGGAAACGTGTGTGTGAACATCTGAGAATAGAGCAGAATCAGGCTAATTTGTCATCCTACACTGTCCATGACCTTGGAAGACAACCTTGGGGGTAGTCGATCCTGAGTCTTCATTCTTTATCCACACATCATCCTGAGGCTTGAGAAGGAATCATTAGAAGTGTTGTAAACAGCCACTGGATGGATTATAAAACAGCTCTGCTGCTCAGTAGGTGACTGCCTTCTATGAATAATTGTCACTTTCAAAGGTTTAAAAAAAAATGAGACCCAGACCAGCTCAGTAACGTCTTCAGAACAGAGTTGCTCAGCAAGGGCAAACTGGAGCTTAAATGCTGGGCTGTTGTATCCCTACCCAGAACTCTTCTCTCTTAGCCTATCTGGAGACAGGCATGCCCTTATAATGTGTATCCAAGCTGTGGCACTGAAGCCAGAAGACTGTAGCATCTGGGGACCACTCTGGTCCTTCTCACTGTATCCACAGGTAACCTTGGCAACCACAGCCCTACAACATACTGAGTGCGAAGAGCTCTGCTGCTGTTGCCTTCTATTCCAAACCCTTCTCTGATCTTTGTTTGCATGACCAACAGATCTTTACATTTAACTTAGGTTAAACTACGAAGACAACAACTTCAGAAAGTGTACCACTTTGTGCCAGTCCACACAGGACTGCTCAAATGCTCTGCAATCACTTCTGAAGATTACCTTGGACTTGAGCTTTCCAGAGGGTCTAGAATGTGATCACCTGGCAACAAGAGAGGATGCGTTGAGTCCTTTCATTTTGGTGTGCTTCACCTTCCCTTCCTTTGCGTCGCAGGGACACAATGTCCAGAGGTGCTGATGTAGTTACTTGCCTGGGATGATGCTCAGATGCTAGTCTAGCATTGTCCCTCTGCATACTCTTGTGTATTCTCCTGTCTCATTCACTCTTCTCACCGACGAAAAGAAATGTGTAAACATTAGTGGCGGAAACTCCTGAACACATTCAGACATTTGGGGGCATGATCTGGGGTGAGGGCTTTCAGCGTCTGAGAGAATAAATATGATTCTGCGATGCGCCTTGACCCCCCCTCCCCTCGCACTCCCTGCCTCCCTATACCTATGGAAACTTAGCTGAACTCATTGCTGGAGACATTTCCCTGAATGTATTTGTCGTTTGGATTTTTCTGTGGTGTTGCTCTGCCCTCTGGTGCTCAATGTGTAGAAGTGAGCTCATCTTTTTTTTTCTCTTTTTTAATTTTAAATTTTTAAAATTTTGTTTACTTATATCCCTATTGTAGCCCCTCCCTCATTGTCTCTAGGTTCCACCCTCCCTTTCTCATATCTCCTTCCTTCCTCCCCTACTCCTCAGAAAGGGGGAGCCCTCCTCCCTTAACATCGGATCTTAGCCTATCAAGTCTCATCTGGACTGCCTGTATCCCCTTCCTCTGTGGCCTGGCAAGGCTGCCCCACCAGGAGGAAGTGATCAATGTGTGGAGGCTGGAGTCCATGTCAGAAGTAGTCCCTACTCTGCACATTATGGGACCCACAAGGAGATGGTGCTGCATATCTACTACATCTGAGCAGAGGGTCTAGGTCGTCACTATTCATGGTCCTTTGTTGGTGCATCAGTTGCTGCGGCACCCCCTCCTCCATCCTGATTTGTTGGCTCCATTGGTCTCCTTGTGGAGCTACTGTCCCCTCCATTTCCCACTGTTCCCCAACTCTTCCATAAGACTCCCTGTGCTTCACCCCAAACTTTGGCTGTGAATCTCAGCATCTGCTTGGATGCCCTGCTGGTTGGAGTCTTTCATATGACCTCTATCGTAGGCTCCCTTCCTGTTCCTTCTCTTCAACTGCTTCCAGTGTCTATTCTATTTTGTCCTCCCAAATGAGAATTAAGCATTCTCCCTAGGATCCTCATTGTTATTTAGTTTCTTTAAGTCTGTGTATTACAGTGTGGTTATCCTGCATTATGTGACTAACATCTGCTTATGAGTTAGTATATATCATGCATGTCTTTCTGGGTCTGGGTTACCTCACTCAGGATGATCTTTTCTAGTATCATCCATTTGTCTGCAAATTTCAAGATTTCCTTGTTTTTAATAGTTAAGTAGTATTCCATTGTATAAATGTACCAGTTTCTTTATCCATTCTTCAGTTGAGGGACATCTAGGTTGTTTCCAGATTCTGGCTATTATGAATAAAGCAGCCATGAACATAGTTGAACAAATGTCATTGTATTATAGAGTATCTTTCAGGTATATGCCCAGGAGTGGTTTAACTTGGTCTTGAGGTAGAAGTATTTTTAATTTTCTAAGAAAGTGTTAGATTGATTTCCCAAGTTTTATCACCCTGCACAAAATTAAAGTCCACATGCATTAAAGATATCAACATAAAATCAGACACACTGAGTCTGTTAGAAGAAAAATCAGGGAAGAGCTTTGAGCTCATTGGCACAGGGGACAACTTCCTGAACAGAACACCAATAGCTCAGGCTCTAAGATCAACAATTAATAAATGGGACCTCATGAAACTGAAAAGCTTCTGAAAGGCAAAGGATACTGTCAATAAAACAAAACCACAGCCTACAGACTGGGAAAAGATCTTCACCAAGCCTACATCTGACTGAGGGATAATATCCAAAATATATAAAGAACCCAAGAAATTAAATACCACCAAAGGCATTAATCCAATTAAGAAATGAGGTTCATATTCTGTGTGAACAATGGGGTGCAGAACTAAATGTAGAATTCTCAACAGAGGAATATCAAATGATGGAGAAACACTTAAAGAAATGCTCAATGTCCTGAGGCACCAGGGAAATGCAAATCAGAACGACCCTGAGAGTCCATTTTATAACCATCAGAATGGCTAAGATAAAAAACTCAAGTGACACCACATGCTGGCAAGAATGTAGAGAAAGGGGAACCCTCCTCCATTGCTGGTGGGAGTGCAAATTTGTACAACCACTTTGGAAGTGAACTCATCTTAGTACTGATTTCTGAGAGTATCTGTGACTTGAATCCCAAACTGGAACTCAGCTCTCTTAAAATAGGAGAAGATCATTCCCACTGGATACTTTAAGAGAGGGAAGGGAGATGAAGTATGCCACCAGATGGGACAGAAACACTGGACTGGGTCCCTGGACACACAGAATCAGTTCTCCCTCACTCCCATGGTACCTCAGAGTGTGAAGTCGTGATGCCTTCTCCTTCTAGTAGTGACAATGTGGTCATATGGGACCTTCCCTCACTCCCTTTGTCCTCTAGGCTTATTTTCTTGTGACCAGTTGGACCAGAGCCAGTCAGGCTTGTTCAGATAAGACCATGAATAGACTGTAAGAACACAAGTATTAGTCACATCTCTGGGGGTGGGCGGCTACTCAGTCCTAGTCAGGCAGAGTTGAAGGACACAACATTTCAGTTAGGTAGAATAAAAATCATAGTGAATATTGCTAACAACAGCAGACCATGCACTTGGAAAGTGTTGCCAGTAAATTTCGAGTGTCCTCACCACAGAAAGGTAGGGATGTACAGTAATGCATATGCAATAGTTTGAATCAGCCATTCTACGTGGCTAAATAGCCATGATGCATACCACAGATACATGTGCTATTTACTTATCAACAATAAATTATAGACAACAACCAATTTTCTACAGTGCTTAGTCTGACCCAGGCACATTCTAAGATAACACCACATTCACTCATCTAACACAGCTTTACAGTAGAACCTAGAACCAGCCTTACTCCATTTTACTGGTGAGGAAGCAGAGAGATTAATGTGTCATACAGGAGTGGCAGACCTGTGGTTTGAGGCTGGACCATCTAGTCACTCTGCCATGCTGCTTCTGTTACTTCTCCTCACTCAAAATAGTGGCTAAGAGAGACAGAGAGCCCGGATGGAAGGAGGAAGAGATTAGAGTTAGGGGCTGGCCCTGCCTTTAACTGTGGGACTCCTGGAACCCGTCAAGGGAAGAAGCTGGGGCTTTCTTTGCATTGAATTTTTCTAGGGAATATCATCTAGGATGGGCTCTCTGAGTGCCCGTTTCTTCACATAAGATCATGATATCAATGGCGGACAGACCCTAACACGTAAATCTTTAAGCTTATGTTAACAATGACCAATGGTTAACAGTTTGCACTGGGCTGGCACATGATAGACATAGAATGTTGGATGGATCAGTGGGCCATCAGCAAAACATACAATATTTTATATACTCTTTAAAATTTATTATACTTTTAATTATTCTCTACCTTTGTCTTTCCACCCCCTCCCTTTTTGTGTATCACAGTGCACATGTGGAGGTCAGAGTTCAACTTCCAGGTGTTGGTTCTTTTTTTTTTTTTTTTTTTTGTTTCCTGCCATGTACGTTCTGGGGCTCAGACTCAGATTCAGACATGCACCAAGTCTGCCTGGTATGAGCTTTTATATAGGGCACTGCATCTCTTTGTCACAACGTTGCTTGAAGCATGATTATTCTCATTGCTACCTCCATTTTATAGGCAGAGGAGAGTGAAGGCATGAAAGATTAAGTTATTGTCTTAAAGTCACACAGGATGAACAAGTATTTTAATCCAAGTGACATCTTCAGTGACCACCATGCTCCACCTTAATCACCATGCTGTGCTGTTTTTCTGGCTTACGAGGAAGAAAAAGAAAAACATGATAAGAGGAATAAAAACACTTTGTTGACCTCGCTTGATATAGACACACACTTTTCTCACTGAAAATCTTGAAGGGATTCAAGAATTTGAAGTTCAGATATTTTGTTAGTGAGAGACATAATAGATAACCTTTAGACCCCTGGCAACTGTTGAGCTGAGTACTTCTCAGAACTCAGAGTTCCTCCAGAAAGGAGATGCTATTATGATTATCACCATTCTGCCAAAGAAATCTGAGCATGCAATCCGAGCATGAAATCCAAGCATAGAGAGGCTAAGCATCTGGCATAAGCTCTCTTAGCCACTAAGTAATAAAACTGCAATTTCAGCCCAGGTAGTCTGGTTCTTTCCTCTCGATTCCCAACCACTGTACTTTAGCATGTAGAGACTTTGCTAGAATAAAAACAGACATCAGATATCCCACAAATATCTAGACTTGTTATTATTACTTAATGGGAAAAAAAAATCCTGCCTTTTCTGTTATATGAAAGCACAAATTCCCAACAAGAAATTTGCTATAATTTGGATTTTAAAATGTTCTTTCAAATCCCATGTGCTTAAGGCTTAGTTCCCAAAGTGGTTCTACTGGGAAACATGTACATTTTAGGAGGTGGGTTGTACTGAGGTCTTTGAGAATGTGTCCTTGAAGGGGACTGTGAGATCCCAGTTCTTTCTTCTTCCTCATTTGCTTCCTGGTTCAGCAGTTTTTTGTTTCACCACACGCTCTGTACCATTGTCACCTAGCATCTCCAAAGTTCTGGGTCTGTCCCGTATTGGACTTGAGCCTACAGAATGAGCCAGGCAAACAAACAAACAAACAAACAAACAAACAAACGAACACCCACAAATTTTTATCTTTAAAGTTCTTTACTCTAGACGTTTTTGTTAAGGACATAAAAAAGGTAATATACAAGTAGATAGTGTCACATTTTTGCACGAGGAATTTCACTTCGGAGACAAGGAAAGGACAGAGCAATTTTAGTGAGACTGGATGCACTGGCCTCAGCTGGGGTTCACTAGCCTCTGTGCCCTTTCTCACCCCTCTCCTTGAGTTGGTTTGGCTCCTTTGGTTTTGTGTGGTGCATACAGAGATGTCCAATTACTTTATTTCTTAACCATTATAGGCTTTTACCTGGAAGAAGGAAGATGATGATCAAGATTAATAAATGGTATTCCTAACATGGTTTTAAATCCTCCTTCTCTGGTCAGAGAAATGCCATTTTATTGATATTTATAAGTCTGTAATTCAAAGTAGTTATATATTTTAAATTTTATTTTCTCATAAGAACCTATTGTTTTTAGATTACATGTATTATCAGTATTATCAGTAGGCCCAGCTAGTGATCAATTAAGACACAGACACTTGTTATATTTTAAAATAGCTTTAGTTAACCTGGGGCAGGGCAGACATTAATCTTCTAAACTACCTTTCATAGTGGGGCAGGCATGGGATCCCTGTTTTAATCCCATGTCATCTGTTTTTTAATAACTTTTATCAAGTTATCTATTATCTATAATCTTAAATATTTGTTAATTTTTTTAAAAAAAAGTCTGGGCCGGATTCTCTATCTGCGCCAGCCATGTGTTTTTCTTCTATCCAACCCATGGTGGCCTTTTTCTCTTCTCTTTAGGTCTCTCTTTTTTTTTCTTTGTGGCAGTCTTTTTTTTTTTTTTTCAAAATTATTCTCTCTCTTAGCCCCACCTATCTTCTGCCCTGCACAAGTGGGATGGCTTTTTATTAAACAAAAATTGGGTCACAGAGACAACAAACAGTAATTAACATCAAAATACATCAGACCATCCTCCAACAAGAACCAGATATCAAAGGCTATAGTTTTTTATCTAAAATTTTGAGAATTAAAATTCCTTCTTAAAAATACACATTAACTTAATAGTCATGAGTTGACTTTAGATTTCTTACATTTCTTGCAGTTAAAATATTTCCCGTTTATGCTAGTCTTTATTGTTATCTTGATACAGTATACAGTCAAGTGGAGAGAAAGAAACCTCTGTCCAACTCAGTGTACCCATAAACACCACCACAATCCTGCCCCACCTCTTAACTGATAATGGATAAAAAAAATTAAAGATATAGTGAATATGTTTTATTTGACTATTAGGATGAAATAGTATAAAAACTGTCAGAATGAGGCAGATTCATACAAACTTGAAGGCACTCATGTGTGTTGCTAATATCAGTGTAAATTGCTTCACTGTCCATAGAAAACATTTGATCAGCATCTAAAACATGAAACAGTTACTTCTGTGATTGATAGCTTCCTTAAAATATACAGCTGGAGCCTAGTGAGCATGTATTTGGAGGGGTGGATATGGTTATAGATTCTATCATTTGCTAAATTACTGAGGTGAGGTTGAGCAATGGCTGTAGGCTGCCTCAAAGGTCACAGTCCTTGGTAATCTAAGCACACTCACTCATCAAATTGTTCCACAGGCTGTCCAGACCTCAATCCCATGTCCTTCCCTAACATTGTCATCAAACAGAGCTTAACATTCTCTAGATGGCACTAAGGCAGTGGGAAGTCTGATCATCAGGTCTTTTAGTACACAAGCCCAGGAGAGAGAGAAAGCGAGAGGAGGAAGAGGAGGAGGAGGAGGAGGAAGAGAAGGAGGAGGAGGAGGAAGAGGAGGAGAGAAATGGTTGGCTAGGATTGTCTTCTTAGTGTAGTGACGCTACCCAGGAAAGTCTGAGGTCATCTCTTTCACATATTTCCAAATGAGTCATGCACACAACGGTAGACTGCTGGGTGTTACTGCCAGGTACAACATGAATGAGCTCACCCAATCATCCACTAACCTTCAGACACACTTAGAGATATTCAATGAATGCTTAGAGAATTCAATGAATTCATGGTCCTTTGCCCTGAAATGTGTTATAGGGTGGAATCCATGTTTCATTATATTCTTTTATCTTTGGTGCTAGGGTATTTTACAGCCATCTTCTTATTTGAATATATTTTCATCAGCTGTCTGTTAGTCCTGGGTACTAATGAAATTCAGCCAGAATAACATAAAGTTACAAAAGCAAAGAATGGACCCAGCATAATATTATACTGCTTTGTTTATGGTCCTATACCTAGACTTTCTGGAAAATCCATGCAGAAAATGTCATATATATGTCAGAAAGCCCCAGGAAGAGCTGCTGTCCCCTGGCTGGTTATGACTCTAGGTTAGCATGAAATACCTTTGACAAAGACAGGCTGTCTCCATATTGGAAGATACTTAAATATAACATTCTGGATGTGCTCAAACCATAAAATAGTAACTGTGGAGTGCAGTGTGTGAAATTCCACATCACTGGAGGAGGTGTGGCCTTGTTAGAGGAAGTGCATTACTGTGGAGGTTTTAAATGATTTTAATTTTTTTTAAAAAAGAATTTGTTTCTAAAACTTTCTACTATGCCACTAGATGGAGATAGAGAGTAAAAGTTATATTACTTGTGTGTAACATTTTATAGTGGGTCCAGGTTAATCACTTCAGAGAAGATAAGCTATTTCTTATATATCTAACCTCAATAACAGCTTATTTTGCTATAATATAATTTATAGTATTAAGTTAATGAAGGAGAACATTATCACCATATTACAGATGAAGACACTGAAACTAAGAAATCTTAGACTCGTAAGTTTCAGAGTTAGAGTTAAAGATTTCCCAGGAATATAATCCAAAAAATTTTAATATATTTTTTTCCTAAAATATGTTTAAAGTTTTTAAAAACTATGTGATTATGGTGGTTTGAATAGGTATGGCCCCCATAGATTCATGTGTTTGAATGCTTGGCCAAAGGAAGTGACACTATTAGGAGGTGTGGCCTTATTGGAGGACGTATGGCCTTGTTAGAGGAAGTGTGTCACTGTGGAGGTCTTAAATGGTCAAGCTACTCCCACTGTGAAACAAATCTGGCTCTAGGCTGTCTTTGGATCAAGATGTAGAACTCTTAGCTTGTCTAGCATCATGTCTGCCTTCAAGCTGCCATGCTTCCCACCATGATGATACTGGACTAAATCTCTGAAATGATAAGCCAGCCCCAGGGAAATATTAGCCTTTATAAAAGTTGCTTTGATCACAATGTCTTTTTACAGCAATAAAACCCAGACTAAAACAGTGAGTCATATATTTAGCCATATAACCCAGAAACCCTATTCTTAATGTGCTCATGAAAAGTGAAAATACAACTCACAACTAAATGTAAATATTTATAGAAACTTTTTTATACTCAAGACAACCCAAGTCAGAAATGTCTGGGCCTGGGGATGATTTGACTATCCATGCCATGGAGTGCTTGGCAGCAAAGAGAAACAGCTGCAGTCACATATACAAAATGTATGGATCTTAAGAAGTTAAGAGAGAGGAAAGGGCAGCTGCCTAGTGAAAATAAGGTAGAATATTAAACAATAAATCCATTTAAGAAAAACATTAAGATAGGGATCAAAAAAACTTAAAGTAATATTGAACCACCTAGCTTGTCCACCAGTGTATGGACTTGTGTTAATCTAAATTGTAACACTTCTGCTGTTGTTTCTACTGAAATGTTACCTAAATAATGAAGTTAGCCTTTGGTTACATCTACCACCAAGGATGCCTTTGTGATGGAAGACTTCAGTTAGGATGTTGTGACCTGAAACATGCAATTTAAAGTCTACTATCATAGGCTGTTCAGCAGTTCACAGCCCTTAGCTAATAGCATTCAAATAAATATGCTTGGTTTGTGAAGATAAGAATTAACTCCCAACATTTTCTACTAAATATTTTAATGCAAATTGAAAAATTTTTAAATGCATACCTCCCACCTATATATTTTTTTTATCACCTATCTACCTGTTTGTCTTTTCATTTTCTGAAAGACAGTCCTATGTGTATTTGCTTGTTGTGAAAGTGTGCTGGGAACTGAGCCCAGGACTTTGCTCATGTCCAGCACTTACTCTTCTACTAAACTGCACCTCCAGACACTGTTTTCTTTCCTTTTCGTAGAAAGTGTTCTTAAAGCCACTAAAGTCCCTATATATGAAAGAAAGGAACTCTTGTAGATTAATTATATTATTAATGTGTGGGAATGACGATTGCCACTTTGATTCATAAAGTGTACTGTTTTGTGAAAAGCAGGAGAAAGCAAGCACATCCTGTCAGAGAAGGGAGATGGCAGTAATGTTTGGAGAGTAAGGACAGAAGTAAAGAATTCCAACTCCTACTGGAAATACGAGAGAGAAGGCTGGCTCTCGATGCACAAGAGCACTGCCAGTAACACCGTGTTGGGCTGACCTAGTTTTGAAGTGGCACCGATATAGAAAGCGTGCCTGTGTCATGTCCTACAGCAAACAACCGAAGAGTAGAAGGGTTAGGGGGTTGAAATAACGCACACTAAGCTGTCGCTACAGGTGGGCTATATGGAAAAAGAGTCGAGGATTCTGAAGAGACAAGTTAGTCGTGACATATAATTTTTTCTTGTGGAATTAAAAATTAAAGGGAAACATTAAGTTTTTCAGAATAAGGGGAGGTCAAAGAGAGATTGGCTGAATGTAATCATGAGACCGTAGTTACAACGGCGGTAAGAGGACATAAAACTTTAGTGGTCATAATTTTAAAGATGGAAAAATGCTTAAACTATAGAAACACATGGAACTGTAGATCAAGAATGGGGTCTCAATGTCCTATCCTTAGTTGAAGAGCTATTTTCAATTGATGGTTAGTGACAGAGTTAGTTTTCTTCAGAGATGCAGCCACTGAGAGCCTACCCATGCTTCATTAAATGTTCCTATATTGATGCACACGGACACTAAGTAGATTCAGTGGGTTAAAAAAAAAAAAAAGAAAGAACACATGAAGTTGGTTGGGAAATGAGTGGGGGAAGGTAATAGTAGGAGGGGATTAATAGATGATGTATTAAGTTCTCAACACCACCAACAGAATATGATGGTTGAAAAAAAGAGACCCTCAAAAAAGGTGGCATGTCCTGATCTTTTGGCATTGAATGACGCACAGTGATGAGTCAATTGCCAGAACTGCATAGGTGAGACAGGCAGTCTTAATCTTGCCTAACATATAAGGAGTTATATCCTGGAGGAATTCCCGCAGATTTTGTTCCTTAATGCAGGAGTATAGAAACCTGGTGCTTCATTTCTGTATTTGCGTTTCATTGTATCAGGGCTATTATTAGAGATGCTGAAGTAATCTTAGAGTCATTAAGGAAAAAACAAAAAACACCATTAAGAAGGCATCTCAAGGGGCTGGAGAGATGGCTCAGAGGTTACGAACACTGACTGTTCTTCCAGAGGTCCTGAGTTCAATTTCCAGCAACCATATGGTGGCTCACAACCATCTATAATGTGATCTGATGCCCTCTTCTGGAATGTAGGCACACATGAGGGAAGGATACTGTATAAACTATAAATAAATAAAATTTTTTTTTTAAAAGAGGACATCTCAAAACTCTGACACACTGAGCTGAAGAAGAACTTTTGAATGGAAGATGACTTTCCACTCTTAAGAGGTGTGGCTTGAGTATCTTCTGTAGCCTTCATACTCCATGCTTGTAAATTAGAGGGTTAAGGTTGGTGAAAGCATAAATAGAGATGTTGTTTTAAAAAAATATCTCCCTCTTCCAACATAGAACAGCCTGGTATGAAAAAGGAATTAAACTAAGAGCTCTTAACAATGGATAATTTCAGACTATGCTGCTAAGTGTGTGTGTGATTATATACCTAATCATGAGTTCTGTGAACCACTGCTTAAAATTTTCATAATTTTCTCTCTTTTTAAAATTGGTCTGAAAGCCTAAGGGGCGTCATTAAAAGTTTAGAGTAGGAGATATCAGGGGAATACAGATTTGCTTAGACTTATCTGGTTTTAATGAGAAGTGGCCCAAAGATTAAGGTTTCACTTCCTTCCCTGCTTACCAGCAGAGTTAAAAAAAAAAAAAAGAAAGAAAGAAACCCTTACTCTCTGTTAAGTTACAAGAACACGGGCCCCTAGGGAGCATGAGCAATGAAGCTGTTTTAAGAGGGAACTTTCCCTTCTCAGAGGTGAAGGTTGATATTTGTATTTCAAATGAGCATCCCCGGGAGCATAAAGCTTGCACATACAGTTTCAGGTCCTGTGATTCCTGATACTAATGATAAGGCTGTTATATTGTGAGCTGGCCTCAGAGGAGGTGAAGAAATTGAGATATCTAGTTCCCCAGGAGTGTATCAGTCGCTACAGCTAATAACCTCTAGGCAGACAGAATGAAATGTGGCCAATTTTCTTTTTTCATACCGACAGCCATTTTGAGCCGAGATGACTTCAAACTGGCCTGTCACAAGGCTGATGACATCATAGCACAGATGCTTTCTGCACTCTTATGACTCACTCCATCTACTCCCCATCCTCTAGCACACTCTCTGACTCATCTTTTTTTTTTCTTCAGGATTTTTAAATTTTTATTTTTAATTTGTTCACTTTCCATCCTGATCATAGCCTCCTCCCTTGTTGCCTCCCAGCCCCTCCCTCATATTCCCTCCCTTCCTTCCCTCCCTCCACTAGTCCTCAGAAAGAGGAACCCTACTTTCCTAACATCTGACCTCAGCCTACCTACCAAGTCCTATCTAAATTGCCTGTATCCTCTTCCTCTGTGGCCTGGCAAGGCTGCTCCACCACGGGGAAGTGATCGACGTGTGGGGACCAGAGTCCATGTCAGAAGTAGTCCTTACTCCTCATATTATGGGACCCACAAGGAGACTGTGCTGCCTATCTGCTACATCTGAGCAGAGGGTCCTCACTATTCATGGTCCTTTGTTGGTGCATCAGTCTCTGCAGCACCCCCTCGTCCACCCCGATTTGTTGGCTCCATTGGTCTCCTTATGGAGTTCATGACTTCTCCAGGTCTTTCTATTCCCCGATTCTTCCAGACACCCTGAGCTCCACCCTGAAGTTTGGATGTGAGTCTCAGCATCTGCTTGGATCCCTTACCAGGTGATGTCTTTCAGAGGGCCTCTATGGTAGGCTCCCTTCCTGTTCCTTCTCTTCAACTGATTCTGGTATCTACTCTATTTGTCATTCTGAGTGAGAATTAAGCATCCTCCCTAGGGTATTTCTTGTTATTTAGTTTCTTTAGGTCTGTGTATTGTAGTGTGGTTATCCTGTGTTATGTGGCTAATCTCCGCTTATAACTGAGCATATATCATGTGTGTCTTTCTGGACCTGGGTTACCTCACTCAGGATGATCCTTTCTAGTTCCATCCATTTGCCTGCAAATTTCAAGATCTCCTTGTTTTTAATAGCTGAGTAGTATTCCATTAGGCAGTTACTATGTCTTTGGGTTTCTATTTTGCTAATGCCTCAATTTTAAGCACAAGGTACACAACATGGACTCTGTTAAGTAATTTATGTACATCAAGTCATATAATGTATACAGTAGGCTCCACAAGGTAGGCACAATTGTTCTCCTCATTGGTGTAAAGGATCTGAGGTTTAGTAGATCAAGTCACTGATTGAGTCCTATAATTAATATGTGATAGACTCTGTGTCCCATCCCCAGACTCCACTGTTCATGCTTCTAATCACTGCTTTATCAATTCTCTGTTATTAGACCATTGAAAGGAATCAGCACCTGTCCTTTAAGTGTATTCCCAAGCCTGCATTATTACCCTGCAGTTACTTTGCAACCTACAGCGGCAGAGCCATTGAGATAGGGATGCCATTTTCATCAGAGCCTCTGCAGGCAAGAAAGACAGGCATGTGCCGGAAATCTCAGAAGGCTTCTTCATAGCCACAAAGTGTACAGTAGGTAGAAAATTGTTGGGGGCCATGCAGGAGGAACAGCAAAGCAGCTTTAGAACTCATGGGGTATGGCCCACTGGTTAGCAAGCTCACAATGGGTGTGTCTCAGCAAGGCATAAACCCAAGAACTGTGTCCTGAGGACTTCATGCTTTTGGGGAGCCTAGTTCTGCTTGATACTTTTGTGGTCCTTATAATCCCCTTAATATGTCTTCGTTTCTGCCACAGACAGAGTTCTGCCTAAAAATGGGCAAGCTTGCATGCAGGCAGAGTCAACGGCCAAACTCTGCTAAGACAGGGTAAGCAAATCCTCCATAGTTCCTGCCTCACAAATATGTCTGTCAGATATATTGGGCTAGCAGGCTGAAGGTGATGCTCCAACATTATAGAGAGTTTTTGGTGACTGTTCAGGCAGCAAACTATGTTATTTTTTTTTTCACTTTGAAAGCTGCTAACCTGCACTTCCTAAACAGGAAGTAAACACTCAGATAATTAATTTTATTCCTTCTCAAGTCTCTGAAGAACAGATAGCTTAATTTTACAACTAAGCTTAGCTGTTTATGGGTTAAGATGTTTTTAGGTCTAGATAGATGTTTTAGTTTGATAGAGATGAGATATGATGGATATTGATTCACATTCTGAATTTTAGACTCACCAAGATAGGAAAGATGTTTTCTTCTAGGTTGCTAAATACAAACAACTAAAACACTATGAATATATCATTTATATAATTCTTGATTGTTTCATGGTTCTT
>CAJRSG010005091.1:19795-36230 GCA_907169655.1 Acomys percivali | reverse complement strand
ACACACACACACACACACACACACACACACACACGATAGCTAAATAAATTCTGAATAATAAAAGAACTGTAGGTGTTATCACTATCCCTGATTTTAAGTTGCACTACAAAGAAAGCTATAGTAATTAAAACAGCATGGTATTGATATAAAAACAGATACATTGCTCAATGGAATTGAATTGAAGACCCAAACATATGTCCATTCACTTATAGGCACCTGATGTGGGGAGAGCAGAGGTGTGAGATGAAAGCGCTGGGAGAGAGAAAGCAAACCAAGGGGGGAGGACATCTTTGTGACAAGCTGGAGACCTGTGATAAAGTAGGCACCTGGGAGGATATGGGGGTGACTCTAACTGAGACTCCTAGCTGTGGTGGAAGTGGTCACCTCTTAGCCAGGTGAGACATTCAGTGAAGGGAGGGGGGCATCAACCCACCCGTAAAACCTTCAGCCCAAAATTTACCCTGCCTACGGGATGTGCAGGGATAAATATGGAGCAGAGACTGAGGGAATGATCAGCCAATGACTGACCCAAATTGAGACACACCCTAGTATAAAGCCAACCCCTAATACTATTAATGGTGTTCTGCTATTCTTTCAGACAGAAACCTAGTATGATTGCCCTGTGAGATGCTCCACACAGCAGCAGATCAAACATGCTGAGACCCATAGCCAAACATTAGGCAGAGCTCAGGAACTCTTGTGGAGGACAGGGGGAAAGGATAGGAGGTCTTAGTCTTCATGTGTGTCCCCTAGCAAGTGCAGGGCTGGGGCTCATATCTGACGTGGACTCTATTAGTTTTTTTTAATCACTTTGCTTTAACTAGGATGTCTTTCTGGCCTAAGTGGAAGAGGATGTGCTTAGTCCTGATGTGACTTGATGTTCCAGGGTAGGTTTGTACGAGAAGAGGCTCTCCTTTTCTGAGGAGAAGGGGAAGAAGGTGGGAGGGAGACAGCAGGAGGGAAGAAGAAGGAGAACGTGACTGGGATATAATATGATCAAATGGGTAAATTTAATAATATTTTAAAAAGGGGAGGGAGAAATCAGTTTTTAAAAAGCCAGAAATACACACTGGAAAAAAAGACAGCATCTCCAACAAATGGTTCTGGTCAAAATGGTTGACTAAATGTATAAGAATGCAAACATTCACATTTATCACCCTTGTACAAAACTCGACTCCAAATAAATCAAAAACATAAAGATAAAGACAGATGCACTGAATCTCATAGAAAAGAAAGGGAGAAACAGTTCCAACTCATTGATGCAGGAAAATTTCTGAGTAGAACACTGATAGTAGAAGCACTAAGAATTATAGTTAATATAAAATGCAACAAGAGTGAAATGTTTCTGTGTGACAAAGGGCACCACTCATCAGACAAATTGGAAGGCTACAGGATGGGAAAAGGATTAATAACAAAAAATATATAAAGAACTAAAAAATGCTGGACATCAAGAACCAAATAGTGCCCCCCACAATGGAGTACAGAACTTAACAGAGAGTTCTCAAAAGATAAAACACAAATGACTGAGAAGAATTTTAAATGCCCATCATCATTAGTTATCAGAGGAATGCAAATCGAAACTATTTTGAGATTTCATCTTACACTGTCAGAATGGCCAAGAACAATAAAGCACATGATAGATCATGTGCGGTAAGGACAAAACCCATCCTTTATTGATGGAAGTGTACACTTGTACAACTACTATGAAAATCAGTGTGGTGGTTTCTCTGTAAGCTAGGAATAGACCTACTTCAAGATCCAGCTATACCAGTCATGGGAATAAACCAAAAGGACTCTCCATCCTACTATGAATACATTTGCTGAACCATGTTCATTACTGCTCTATTCATAATATCCAAAAATGGGAAACAGAATAGATTTCTGTCAATGGATGAATGGATAAATAAGTTTATACAATAGAATATTACACAGCTGCTAATAAAATAAAATCTTGAAATGATCAGTTAAATGGATGGATGTAGAAAAAAATTATTCCAAGTCTGGTAATCAAGACCTGCAAAGACAGATGTGATATGTATCCACTTACATGTTAGTTCTTAAGTCTTTGATAAGCAGACTACAATCCATATGACCACAGAGAATAGAGAATAGAGTAAGAAACTGGGACAGGGGTGGATCACTGGAGAAAATGCAAAATAGAATAGATAGTTTAATAGATAGAATAGATAGAAGAATGGGGAGGCTGGAATGGGAGGATCAAATGGGGAGGGAGAAGGAAGAATGAAGTTAGGGAGAGATGACAGAGAGGGAAAGCTAAAACTGAGGTCTATTTGAGGGCTTATATGGAAACATAATACAGTAGATGATTCTAAAATATACAAATATGTGAAAGTGATCAAAATAAAATTAAATAACAGGGGAGACAGTTCCTCATCTGGAAATCTTTCATTACTAAATAAAGCTTCCAGTACTGGCAATGGATTATATCTAATTGAGTTGTTGTCCAAAGGGACCCCATGGAAAGGCCAAATCCAGGCTATTGCTAAGGTTATTTGTTCCTCTCCACAAACTGATGTCAAGACCCCATTGCTGAAGACAACACCTACACACTCATTGGACATTGGAGAAGTAAGGCTAATGTTTACCTTCACTCTTGCTGACTAGTATTCATGGTTCTTGAAGGTACTCTTTTTGCTACCAAAGGAGAAAGGTAAATACCAACTCTGCTATAAAGATGAAGACCAACCCTGGTCTGCAATAGTGACCTGTCTTCAAGATGGAGTAGTGCAATAGTGGCACAGAGCTTGTGGGAGTAACCAATCACTCTCCTATTGGACTTCCCAACTACACCAGTTGTTCTAAAATGACTCCAGACTCCAGAGACATGCAGATACAGCCTATGGTTCACAGATCTACTAGCTGACTTGAGGTAACCTGCAAGACCTCACTGGATCATACAGGTTAGAAACCAACACCCCAATTCCCTGTCTATAGGTCCAAAGCAGAGCTGTAGGATACAGGAGGAGATTCATCAAGATGCCTACAGAACTTTTCACCCAAACACAAAAGAATATACTTTCTGCCCATACTGTGCAGAACCTTCCCACAAATTCACCATATACTCAGTCATAAAGCAAACCTCAACTGATACAAGAAAATTGAATTAACTCATTGATCTTTATCAGATCACCATGGATTAAAGCTGGACTTCAACAACAGCAGAAATAGCAAGAAGTCTACACATTCATGGAAATTGAGCAACTCCGTGCACAATGACCAGTGAGTCAAGAAAGAAACAAAGAAAGAAATGAGAAACTTTTTAAAATTCAATAAAAATGAAGGCACAACATACCCAAACTTATGGAACACCATGAAAGTAGTGCTATGTTTATAGCACCAAGTACCTTCATAAAGAAATTGAGAGATCCTATACTAGCAACTTAACAGCTCACTGTTAAGCTTTATAAAGAAGAAGAAGACAAACACACCCAAGAGGAGTGGATAGCAGGAAATAGTGAAACTCATGGTTGAAATCAACAAATGAGAAACAAAGAGAACAATACAAAGAATCAACAAAACCAAGAGCTGTTTATAGGCTCAATTTTCTTAACAAATATATTTCAATATGAACGTATCAAACAAGCGTACCTCCCTTATAACCCAACTAACATAAACCTAAGGAAAAGAAGATTAAAGAACACAAAAATGAAACCTTTTTGGTATTAGTTCCCTAGAATGACTCTCCTGGTACTGTCAGCAGGATTTCCTCTGCTGAAACCTGGAGCAACTGGAACCTGAACCTTAGCCGGAGCCAGGAGCAGCAGCCAAAGCCTGGAGCCCTGAAGCCTTCACTGGAGCAGTTCTCTTGAGGAGTGTCTTGAAAGCCAGTGATGAACAGCTACTCAATCCCAAGTCTCCAAAGACCACGCCTCCTGTTTTTTTGCTCATATTTATATCTCCTCTCAGAATTTGTTCAAGTATGTTTTAAATATATATTTTATTAATTTATTCATATTATATCTAAATTGCTATCCCATCCCTTGTATCCTCCCATTCCTCCCTCCCTCCCATTTTCCCTTTACTCCTCTCCCCTGTGACTGTGACTGAGGGGGACCTCCTCCTCCTGTAAATGATAGTATTTTTTTCAGCTGGTAACAACCAAACTCCCCCACAATGTGGCTCAACTTCTAAGGGGATAAACATCACTTGCTCTCTCACAAGTCTGTTCCTCATCCCAAACTAGTAATCTAAACAAAAACATGTTTATCTCTCCTTCAGCTGTTTTTTTTCTTTTTTTGAGAAATCAACAAGATAGACAAACTTTTAGCCAAACTAGCTAAAAGATAGGTGGACAGTATCCAAATTAGCAAAATCAGAAATGAAAAGAGGGACCTAACAACAGACATGGAGGAATTCCAAATAATCATTAGTTTCTACTTTTAAAGACCATATTCTATAAAATTGAAAAAAATTTAAAGGAATTTTTTTCTTGATAGGTTTCACTTACCAAAGTTAAATCATGATCAGGCAAATAGTTTAAGCAGTCCTATAACCCCTAAGGAAGCAGTCATTAAAAGTCTCCCAATCAAAAAAATCCCAGGGACAGATGGTTTTAGCACAGAATTCTACCAGACTTTCAATGAAGCACTAATATCAATACTCCTTAAACTATTCTACAAATGGGAAACATAAGGAACATTGCCAAACTCATTCTATGAGGCCACAGATGCCTAATACCCAAAACACTCAAAGACTCAAAAAAATAAAGAGAATTTCAGACTAATTTCACTCATGAGCATTGATGAAAAAAATACTCAAGAAAAGACTTGCAAACCAAATCTAAGAACATATCAAATACATCATGCACTATGACCAGGTAGACTTCATCCTAGTGTTGCAGGGATGTTTCAGCATATGAAAATCCATCAATGTAATCCACCATATCATCAAACTGAAAGGGAAAAAACTCATTAGATACTGAAAAAGCCTTTGTCCAAACTCACCACCCCTTTATGATAAAAGTCTTAGAAAGATTAGGGATACAAGGCTCATACCTAAACATAATAAAACCTATATACAGCAAGCCCATAGTCAATATCAAATTAAATGGAGAAAATCAGCAATATTAAATCAAGGACAAGGAAAGGCTGCTTACTCACTCACTCCACATCTCTTCAGTATAGTACCAGAAGCCCTAGCTAGAGCAGTAGGACAACTAAAGGAGACCAAGGGGACACAAATAGGAAAGGAAGAAGTGAAAGTATTGCTATTCACAACTGATATGGTAGTGTACATCAGTTACCTCCAATATTCCTCCAGAGAACTCCTATAGATGACAAACACTTTCAGCAAAGTGGCTGGATGCAAAATTAAGGAAAAAATCAGTAGACTTCCTATGTACAAATGACAAACACATTGAGAAAGAAATTAGGAAAACTTTACCCTGCACAATAGCCACACATAATACAAAATATCTTGATGTAGCTCTAACCAAGCAAGTCAAAGACCTGTATGATAAGAACTTCAAGTTTCTAAAATGAAAAAGAAGAATATCAGAAGATATAATGATCTTCCATGCTCATGCATCAGTAGGATTAACATGTAAAAATGGCCATCTTTCTAAAAGCAATCTACCTATTCAATCCAGTCTCCATCAGAATACCAAAACAATTCTTTACAGATTTTGACAGAACATTTCTAAACTTCATATGGAAAAAAAAAACCAGAATAGCTAAAAAATTCTATACAAGAAAAGAAGTTCTTGAGGTATCTCTATCCATGAGTTCAACCTATACTACAGAGCAATGATAATAAAAACTGCATGGTACTGTCATAGAAATAGACTGGTTGATCAGTGAAATTGAATCAAAGATCCAGAAATAAACCCACACACTTATGGACACTTGCTATTTGACAAAGAAGCCAAAACCATACAATGGAAAAAAGATAGCATTTTCAACAAATGGTGCTGGTCTAACTGAATGCTTATATGTAGAAAATGCAAACAGATCCATATTTATCATCCTTCAAAAAAGTCTAAGTTGATCAAAGACCTTCACATAATACCAGACACAATAAATCTATTAGAAGAGAAAGTGGGGAAGAGCCTTGAACTCATTGGCACAGGAGACAACTTCTTGAACAGATAACCAACAGCTCAGGCTCTAAGATCAACAATTAATAAATGCAACCTCTTGAAATGAAAAGCTTTTGTAAGACAAAGGACACAGTCAGTAGAATGAAATGGCAGCCCACAGATTAGGAAAAGATCTTCACTAATCCTACATCTGACAAAAAGCTAATACCCAAAATGTATAAGGAACTGAAAAAAATCAACACCACCAAACCAAATAATCCAATTAAAAATGGGCTACAAAGCTAAACAGAGAATTCTCAGAAGAGGAATCTTGAATGGCCTAGAAGTACTTAAAGAAAAGCTCAACATCCTTAGTCATCAGGAAAATGCAAATCAAAGTAACTCTGAGATTTCATCTTATACCCATCAGAATGGTTAAGATAAGAAACTCAAGTGAAAGTATATGCTGACTGGGATGGGAAGAAACTTGTATAACCACTTTGGAAATCAATGTGGAGCTTTCTCAGAAATATGGTAATAGCTCTACCTCAAACCCAGATATAGCACTCCTGGATATATACCCAAAAGATGCTCTATGTTACAATGAGGACATTTACTCAATTATGTTCCTAGCAGCTTTATTTGTAATAGCCTGAATCTAGAAACAATCTAGATGTCCTCCCACTGAAGAATGGATAAAGAAACTGTGGTACATTTACATAGTGGAATACTACTCAGCTATTAAAAACAAGGACATGATAAAATTTGCAGAAAATGGATAGAACTAGACAAGATCATCTTGATTGAAGTAACTCAGACCCAGAAAGACACACATGGTATGTACTCACTTACAGGTGGATTTTAGCCATATGTTATAAGATAAACATACTACAATTTTCAGACCCAAAGAAGAAAAATAACAAAGAGGAATCAAGGGAATATGCTTATATCTCACTCATAAGGGAAAATAGAAGAGTCAGAGGTTGTGGTTGAGGAGAGAGAACAAGGCAGGAGATGGAACTGAGGGAGAAATAATGGTAGAGATGAGAGCTGGAGAAATTGGTGGCAGGAGGACAGAGGGCCTGCAGAGAAAAGGAAAGCTATGGTTGGGGGCATCTCAGTGACAAGCTAGAGACCTAAGTCAGGGTAGGCTTCTGGGAGGATATGAGGGGGACTCTAGCTGAGACTACTAATATAAGGGGCCATGGAGACTGAAGAGGACACCTTTTAACTAGACAAGACTCCTAGAGGAGAGAGAACACCAACCTACCCATGAAAACATCGACCCAAAATTCACCCTGCCTACAAGAAGTGATAGAGAAGATAGAGCATAAATTGAGGGAATGTCCAACCAATGCATAGCACAACCCAAGACCTACCCTATGGAATAGAGCCAACCCCTGACACTATTAATGATATTCTGCTATGCTTGCAGACAGGAGCCTAGCAGAGTTGTCCTCTGAGAGGCTCCACCCAGCAGTGGTTTGAAACGGATGCTGAGACTTACAGGCAAATATTAGATAAAGCATAGGGAATCTTGTGAAAAAGTGTGGGGATGGATAAAAAGACCTAGAAGTGATAGGCACTCAACAAGAAGACCAATGCAGACAACTAACAAGGGCCCAGAGGGGTTTGTGGAGACTGAAGCACCAACTAAGGATCATGCAAGGACTGGACCTAGGCCTCCTATACAGATGTAGCTGATGGGCAGCTCAGGCTTCAAGTGGGTCCTTTAGTAAGGAGAGTAGGGTCTGTCTCCGACATGGACTCTGTTGCCTGCTTTTTGATCACTTCCCCCTGGTGGGACTGCCTTGCCAGAACACAGGAGAAGAAGACATGCTTCTGATGCATGTCCTGATGCAACTTGATAAGCTGGGGTGGGTGGGTAGAAAGGCTTCCCTTTTCTGAGGAATTGGGGAAGAGGAAGAGAACATAGGATTGGAAGGAGAGGAGGGGGAGGGCTACAGCTGAAATGTAAAGTGAATAAATAAATTAATTTAAAAAATACCCCTACACGAAAATAGGCATCAAGTTACAAGACACCATGAGCAATGAAATAAAAGAAGGCAAACAAAGTTAAAATCAAATATCTCAATAGCTTCAAAGGCCAAGAATGTCAAAGTTAGTTTCTAAAAAGAAAATCAGTGAATAAAACAAACAAACAAACAACAAAAAAAAGCACAGCGAAGAAACAACCAAGTGAAGAGACCCTATTGAATATGAAAAAAGAATCTTTGCTGGCTCCCTGAGGAAAAACAAGGCAAGATAAACATTTTCAGCACAAACGTTTTATATATTTAAATTAATGCCACAAATGAGATGCAAAGCAATCAACCTTAAAGCCTTGGTACCACTAAGCAGGAATCATTTGTTGCTCATGTATCTCAACCTTAGTGGCAATTGGTCACATGCTTTGCAAACCATTTAATTGCTCAAGGGTAATCTGATTTTATTCCAGTAGAAGCCACGTCAAAAGCTCAGTTCCCAAAAGCAATAAAGCAATACATTTCTGTTTTAAGACATGCTTTAGCTGATCTAGGGGGCTCTACATCGGTCAACTTGCTTGAGCTACTTCCCCTCTATCTTTTCCTTATCCTCCAACACAGTCCAGATATATTTTCTTGTTCGTTTCTGAAAAATGAGAAAATTAAAAGCCAATCTCTTAAGTACTTTTCATCTATCATTTTTTTTTTTGTATCACTTCTGCAGAAAACTCATGAGACAAAACAAGTCACATGCTCAGGCCCAAAATCAAGCAGAATACATCACCGTAGAACACAAAATACCACTGTTTTGGCATAAATGTTTTTAATTCATGCAGGAATGGAGGTTGTTCCTTGAATTGTTCCTACATTCCCAGGTTATTCCTGGGAAGTTAGAAATATATATCACTATTCTTTTGGAGCCACTCATTTCTCTGGAGTCCCTAACTTTCGGAGAAAGAAATATAATGATAAAGTTAGGGGTTGTTGGATTATAATTATTAGTGTGGTTCATATCAGAAAGAAAAAGAGAAGAGAGCGAGAAGGAGGAGAATTGGAATGAGGAGAGGAGACATTGGAATTACAAACAGGTGCTGAATTCAAAGCTGACATCCAGGCATTTACCAATTTGACTTTAGCAAGAGCCTTAGTTTTAATGTCTACCCAAGGCTAGAAAATGTATATTTAAATAGGATTTTAAATAAGACTAGGCATCCTACATGCCCTATATATTAAATGAATGGTTATATTACAATACAGGTACATTTTTGGCCAAAGCAATAGCAAAGACTGAGTAGAAAAGAAGTAGAGAAATCTCAGTAGTTCCAACCACATCTGCTTACCACAAGTTCTAGAAGATAGGACAATGTTCCTTTCTTGAAACATATACATGTCTTAGTATCCAAAACCCACAAATATCTTAATATCTTACTTCATACAGAAAAAAAGCATATGGAAGATGGGATTAAGTATTCTAAAATGGTATGATAGCTTTAATTGTATAGATTGGTCACATAAATTCACAGGAGTTCCTATAAAATGGAATCAGGACTGAGTGCCAGAGTGATGATGTTTTCTTGCTGGTTTTGAAAACGAAGAAAGGGAGCATGGAGCAAGTTGTGCATGTGGTCTCAGAAAGGTGCAATAGGGTATGGGTACACAGTAAAGTGGTAGAGTACTTGACTAGTACAATAAAATACTGAGTTTGATCTCAAGTGCCATAACAAACAAACAAACAAACAAACAAACAAACAAACAAACAAAATGTGTAACTAACCAGCCATACAGAAGTTATAAAAGGAAAGGGAATGGATTGCCACCCACAGTTCCCAGAAGGAATGTAGCTTTTGCAACACTGATTTTATTGTAGTGCAATACATTTCAGAATACTGGCCTCTAAAAGCAATAAAGTGGTAACATTTCAGTGCTATACGCCTTAAAACTTATATTAGTTCTTTATTGCAATAGAAATTTAAAACAGGTGGGTTTGGAGTACAATATCATACCAATTGAGAAAACCATACCACCGAGGTGGTAGGAGGGCAAAGAGAACAGAATGATAGAAGTGATCAGATAGGAGAAATGGGGAAAGGATGGGGATCCTTAAGTGAAGGGCAGGGAGGTAAATACAGGAGAAGGTAGGTTGATAAAATAACAATATGAATGCTGAAAGGCCACAGGGAGCCATAGTACTCTAAGTCTTTACTTAAACATCAATAAACCCATAAATCATGCTATCCAGCGTATAAATACAAATGTCTTTAGATTAATGAACTTCTTGAATCTAAGATGACAGTGTTATGTTCAAGAGCCAAAGACAATGCTACCAAACAAAAATACCAATACCAGACATAAGAAGTTCTCTTTTGATTGTTGGCCAGAGCTGTCTAAGAAACTTCCCAAATATATAGCCTATTGCTATTGCATTTTGTTATATTCTAGAAGTAGAAGGTAAGTCCCTATTGCTAAAGACACTATGTACTTCAGAAAGAGGGCCAAGAGGCCCCTGAGCTGGAACTGACCAGAATGGCCCCTGACTCTGCTGAGGCCTAGCTTTCATGGTACCAGAAAGTACCATGCAAGCTTTCAAAGGAGAGAGGCAGCCAACATTCCCACCAGCTATGAAACCTATGAACCACATGAATGACCAGTTCTGCACAATAACCCTTCAGAAGCAGTAGTGGCACACATACCTGGCAGTAACCAACTACTCATCAATTGGATTTAAGATCTACTTAAGACAAAGGATACCAAGCCTTGTATTATAAATCTAGCCAATTACTTATTGCTAGTGACGTCATGGCTATTGGAGAAGAACCTACAACCAAGATTTAAAAAAACAGCATAATCATCAAGAACAATCTATAAACATTTGTCCTTATACTCACAAATGTAGGGCTCTGCTGGATAAAGTTGAAGACTGACTTTTCCAGGTAGCTGTTTCATGCTTGGTCTACAAAGACGGACTCCCTTTCTTAGTAGGGTTTTCACTCCACCTTATCTGGTAACCCCTGATTTTGTAAGGAGTGTCATGTAGTCCTAGAAGTGATCCCCTTACACATGGGATAATTAAGTGCTGTTTTCTTCTTGTGGTAGGGCTCCATGCTATTTCATACAAGTGAGCTACTATATCAGTATATGTAGATTAAGTATCCTGGCACCCTTAGCCCTAGTGTATCAGACACATTCACCCTCAAAACCTCTCCCCACTGCCCAAGGTTTATCACTGAAGGCTGGCTGGCTTGTGGGGTGTTCTTGTGCTCATGTTCATGCTCCGGCTTGTGCTCTCTTCCTCAACATTCTGCCACCATGACTGTCTGAGGTTCCATTTATTCTCGGGGGAGGGGTGTGGACTAGGAACTGCAGCTGGATGCAAGGTGGTTAGAGAGCAATGGCACAACTTCCTTCGCAGCCACTGGGCCTGGTCAATCACTGCCAATAGATAAGTGCTGACCTCCAGTGAAGCACTGCCAGGCCAGCCTCTCAACTGTCTGCCAGTGGCTTTCGGACATTTGCCTGTTTCTGTTGTGCTTGGTGCAGTGGCTCAAACAAGGAACTGTAACATGTGTGGAGCTCCCAAGTCACCACTGCTCTTTGAGACTTTCAGTCTTATTCTAAAAAGAGCTAACTGTAACACCTTGGTGTGTGGGAACTCATTTCCCACCTTCCTCAGAGAGGCTGGGAACCTGACTTAGTGCCCAAGCCAGGACCCTCACCTCTGAGCACTTAAATCTGTCCCTCAGTAAGAAATATGACCTTGGGACCATTGATCTCAAGGTCCATATGTTCTTGTCTGGAGGAAAGCAGCATCTGGATTGACCCTCCAGATGTGGAGCACGGACCCTCCATCACTGCAGGATGAAGAACGACACACAGATAAATGCAATCTTCACACCACATCAAGGAAACTTTGCAGCAGATGGAGATCACCACAATCAATAAATATACAGAGTTGTGGATTTCAGTCCCAGTGGATACATCTGTCAGACACTCCCATATTTAAGGCTTAGGGAACATTGCAGAAGAGGGAACAAAACGATTATAATAACCAGAGGATCAGGGATTTGACAGTGAGATTGTGTTCTCTAATAACTTTAGATGCTACACTCATGATGTCTCACCAATATGAGCTAAACAAGGATGACACTAATAGACACACAAAACTTTATGGGGAAATGCCCATGAGGCCTCAGTCCTATACAAAGAAGTTTAGGCAACTGAGTAAAGCTGGGAGCAAGAGAGATGACCCTCCCCAAAGAAGAGCACAACAATTGATTGTACAGCGCCAGATGGTCAGCCCTGAAACACACATACAAATACCATTGTGCTGATGAAACAGGCTATGTTTAGGAATGCACACACACACACACACACACACACACACACACACACACACACGCACACGCACACACAAATACATAGATGCATGCAGTTGATGGAAAAAGAGATCAAGAATTTGAAAGAGAGAGAGGAGGGTTATGTGGGAGAGCTTAGAGGGAGAAAGGTAAAGGGAGAAATGTAAGCAAAATACAATTTCAAAAAAAAAAAAGAAATACAATTTCAAAATTAGCAACAAAACCCAAAATATTAGTTTTGAGTATGCATTTACTTGTAAATTCCACACAAATTCAGAAAACCATTATCATAAAGTGTGTGTGTGTGTGTGTGTATGTATGTGTGTGTGTGTGTGTGTAAGTTTTAATGAAAATGTCCCCCAGAGACTCATATATTTGAATACTTGGTCTCCAGTTGGTGGCATTCTTTAGGAAAGATTAGAAGGTGTGGCCTTTGTTGGAGGAGGTATGTCACTAGGGGAGTCTATGAGGATTTAAAAGACTCATGTCATCCCCAGTCTCTTTTTCTGACTCATATTTGTGAGTTGGATGTAAGCTCTTGGCTACTGCTACAACACCATGCCTGCCTGCTCCTGCCATGCTCCCTGCCATGAAGGTCACAGACTCTAACCTGAATAAGTTCTTTTTAGAAGTAACCTTGGTCATGGTGTTTTATCACAGAAACAGAAAATAACTAAGACAGTTTTTTTTTCTTTTTACGTAGAGGCAAACCAATGTGATTTGGTAGTAAAATGAAAGGGTATTCCCTAAGCATAGGCCAGAAAGAATTTTCATAATGGAATTCTTCAATGTGAAGTATAATAAGAAAATTAAAAGTGCATTGAAGAAGATATGGCTATGACCTTGACTGAAGGATTAGACAACATGAGCTTGCCTACTGTCCAACCGGCTATTTTACAGTCACTTATTAGTATCCTGCTCCTTTAATTGTAGGTAGGAGGAACCAGCCCGGCTTTCATCCTATACACCTTCTCCTAAGATGATGTAGATTATGTCAATGATATAGCATCCTGTATCCACCCTTAGGGATCTCTTTGCATTCTAAACCCATTCCCTGCCACACAGGGACAACCTGCAGAAACATGTCATCACTCCACAGACTTCTGAAGAGCTGTAGCCAGAATATTCTAAGCCTGCAGAAAGTTTGTTCCTGGGCTCAGAAATTGCACCAATCCACAGCCAACAGGGACCATGTATGGCATCACATTTGCTCATGAACACAGAGGTACCCTGGGACTGAACGAGTGCTGTTCAGTTGGTCTACAGCCTGAAAAAACTGGTATAACTGCAGATAAAGATCCAAATACCCACTCATCAAAAATGAGACTCAATATCATCATCAACAAAAACCACCAATGCTCTAACCAGATATCCAGGCCCCAACATATTTACATAAATAACATGAATAATTTAGGTAATATTTCATACAGAGACAGTGTACCCACTGTAATTTTCCCTGGGAAAAACAACTTAGCTGATTAAAAAAGACAATGATTTCAAAATAGAGTTCAAGGCACTTAAAGATATCATACAATCTAGAAAGAAGACCGAGAAAATAGAAGTTGAAGTTAAAAAATTTAAGACATGAAAATAGAATTTAATAGAGATTGGATGGTTATTTTTGTGCATTTTATTAGTTCTTTTAGAGTTTCGAGTTTCATATAATGTGTTTTGATTATTTTCTTTTCATATCTTCCCAGACCCACCCTCTTTCATGTCCAGTAAATGCTGCATCATTCAGAAACAATCTGTGATACCCAAAATATGACCAACTTGTTAAGGGCTACACTTAGAGAAAATTGACCTTTTCTTTCCACTAGCTAACAATATCTGATTGCTTCACAGCTAGGAACGGGATTGTATGGCCAATTCCCCTTCTATTGCTGGACTTTTGTTTGACTTGTATACTTTGTACATGCTGTCACCAGCATGGGAGTTTATATATACAGCTTCCTGCTGCGTCCAGAAATTGTTTTCTTTCACTCACCCATCATCTCTGACTCTTACATACTGTTTCTTCTTCCACGATGATCCCTGGGTCTTGAGAGAACTAGTATACATATTCCCTTCTGCACTGAACATTCTGCAGTCTCTTATTTTATATACTTTAGCCATTTGTGTCTCTCTGTTAGTCACCATTCACAGAAAATAGAAACTTCTCCAATGAGAAGTAACTGATCCATGTGCGTAATCACAAGTCATTAAGAGCCAGTTCAATGCTACATTGACTTAAAAACAATAGTGGTAGGCTATCTTCTAAGGCCTTGGCCTAATAATTGCACCATGTATGAGTTTCATCTTGTGAAATCGGACTTAAAACCCAACCCAAAAGTGGTTGACTATTCTCATGATTCCTGTGCCAATATCATAGCAAGCAGCATGTCTTCTCAGGTCAACCATAGCTGCAGCTAGCGGAGATCACAGGTGGATATAGCTGATGATTACAATTCTCTCCCAGTAGCTTGCATAGCACATTTCATTATTATGAAATTCAGCCAGGAGGGCTGAACCTTTTAGGTCTGTACCAGCTTGATTTAATCATGTTTGAGGGTTCAACTGTGTTGTGTCTTTAGCAGTAAGGTGTACCATCAAGTTCTGGAAAGTAACCAAGAACAAAGACAATGATTTGGGAGTCTATGGAAGCTCATTTTTCCAAAAAATCCAAAAGAAGTAATTTATTAATTTATTCTCCATACTGGACATTTTTTTTGTTTGTCTCTGGTAACTAGTGAGGACATTGTTGTTCCACTGTAGGTTGCCCCTGTCTCTCTCTTCTCTCTCTCTCTCTCTCTCTCTCTCTCTCTCTCTCTCTCTCTCTCTCTCTCTCTCTCTCTCTCTCTCATGTGTGTGTATTCTGAAGCTACTCATCAACTTCCCATGTCCTGTTAAGCCTAACCACACACACACACACACACACACACACACACACACACACACACACACACACACACACAAATTCTGCAGTAGTAGAAAAGACTTTTGAAAAGTCTTAAGTGTTTTTTATTCCTCTCCACATTTTCCCCTATACACTCCTCTCTGTTCCCCAATGCCAGTTTAATCCTTCCTGTTCCACCATTTCCCTTTAACCCTTTATACTAATGCATCCTATCTCTCCTCTCTTGATTGTCCGTCTTCATGGCTCCTTAGTAATTTTCTGACCTCCATGAGTATTCTAGATAAACACACATATCTGAAGATTCAAAAGTATTATCAACAAATGAGAGAAAATATATGACATTTGACTTGCTGGGCCTGAGTTACCTCACTTAGAATAAATGTTTCCAACTCCATCTACTTAACTATAATTTCATTTTTTCTCAATAGCTGAATAATACTCTATTGTGTAAATATACTGCATTTTCATTATGTATTCAGCAATTGCTAGACATTTAGTCTGTTTTAATTTCCAAGTGGTTGTGAGTAGGGTAGTGAATAGGACAAGAAGATATCTCTAGAATAGGATGTGGAATCCTTTGGGTATATAGTCAAGACTGGTATAATTGGATCATATGGTAGATATATTTTTACCTTTTTGAGGAAATTCACATTGATTTTTTTGTAGCAATTGTAGCAGTTTGCATTTCTAGCAGCACTAAATAAATAGTCCCCTCCCTCCACACCTACATCAGCATTTGTTATCATTTATGTATCTCAGCCATTCGGATTAAGGGAAGAGGAAATCTTAAAATTTTAAATTTCATTTTCCTGATGGCTACGAATGTTTAACATAAAAAAAAACATTTCTCAACATTTGTATTTCATCTTTTTAGAAATCTCTGCTTAATATTAAGTCCCACTTTTAAATGGGGATGTTTAATTGTCCTAAGTTAAGTTTCAATTGCTGTGATAAAACGCCATGACCAAAAGCAATTTGTGAAGGAAATAGTTTATTTCTTCTTACGTTTTGCAGTAGATCATGAGAAAGCAGGACAGGACCTCAGTGCAGGAACCTAGAGTCGGGAACTGAAGCAGAGGCCATGCAGGAATGCTGCTCATCACGGTTTACTCAGCCTACTTTCTTTCTTTCTTTCTTTCTTTCTTTCTTTCTTTCTTTCTTTCTT
>CAJRSG010005091.1:0-19785 GCA_907169655.1 Acomys percivali | reverse complement strand
CTTTCTTTCTTTCTTTCTTTCTTTCTTTCTTTCTTTCTTTCTTTCTTTCTTTCTTTCTTTCTTTTTGAGACAGGGTCTCTCTGTGTAGCCTTGGCTGTCCTGGACTCACTTTGTAGACCAGGCTGGCCTCAAACTCACAGCGATTCACCTGCCTCTGCCTCTTGAGTGCTGGGATTAAAGGCGTGTGCCACCACGCCTGGCTTCAGCCTACATTCTTATACAATCCAAGGCTATCTGTCTGGGGCTGGCACTTTCCACCATGCACTGGGTTCTTCCATATTGATCATTAATCAAGAAAATGTCTTACAGACTTGTCTGCATGCAAATTTAATAGAAACCTTTTCTCAGTTGAAGTTCCTTCTTCCCAAATGACTCTAGTATGTCAAATTGACAAAAACTAACCAGTACAATTATTGTTCCCTTGTCAGCTTGGCACACAAACACATAAGTGTCAAACAAATAATCTTTATATTCTTGTTAATCATAAAAACATTATATTAATATCACAATATAATATATTATATATCACAATATAATATAGTACAACTTTAAAAGTTCCAGTCTCTAAAGTTTTATAAATTTTAAAAATCCAAGTTCTCTTTAAATATTTAATGTCTCTTTAAAAGTTGAAAGTCTCTAAAAATTCAAACTCTCTTAACTGTGGGCTCTTATGAATTAAAAAGTAAATTGCATGCTGCTTATTTTAAGAGGGAAGAAGTTGGTCACGGTCACCATGAAAGCAAAGCCAAACCAAAATTCAACAGAGTATGGGAGGTATATCTTCTATAATCTTCAATTTACTTCTTTTGTGTCATAAAGTTTTCATTGTAGGTATTTTTCACTTTTTGGTTAGATTTATTGGAAGGTATTTTTGTAGAAAATGTAAATTATATTATTTACTTAATATCTTTCTTGGTGTTTTAATATATATGTGTATATATATATATATTATTCTGCTAATTTGATAAATGTATCTATCAGTTCTTTTATGGTAGAATGCTTAGATAGTTTGCATGCCTGCAAATAAAAATAGTTTTATGTTCTAGTTAGAGCAATAAGACAAAAAAATGAGATCAAGGGGATCCACATAGGAGGAAGTCAAATTATCCCTATTCACAGATGATATGATAGTGTACATAAGTGGCCCACAAAATTTCACCAGAGAACTCCTACAGCAGATAAACACCTTCAGCAAAGTGGCTGGATACAAAGTCAACTAAAAAATGTCAGTAGCCCTCCTGTATACAAATGACAATCACACTGAGAAAAAAATTCAGGAAACTATACCCTTAATGACAGCCACAAATAATATAAAGTATCTAGATGTAATTTTAACCAAGCAAGTGAAAGATGTGTATGAAAAAACCCTTAAGTATCTGAAGAAGGAAATTGAAGATGACATCAGGAGATGGAAAGATCTCACTTGCTTGTGGACTGGGAGAATTAATATAGTGAAAAATGGCCATCTTACCAAAAGCAATTTACAGATTCAATGCAATCCCTATCAAAATACCTATATAATTTAAAAAAAAAGACATTGAAAGATCATTCTCAACTTCTTATGGAAAAACAAAAAATCCAGAATAGCTAAAACAATCCTGTACAATAAAAGGTCCTTCGGAGGAATCTCCATACCTAATCTCAAGCTGTACTATAGAGCAATGGTAATTAAAACAGCATGGTATTGGCATGACAATAGGCTTGTGGATCAATGGAATTGAATTGAAGACCCAGAAATAAATCCACACACATATGATCACTTGATTTTTGACAAAGAAGCCAAATCTTTTCAATGGAAAAATGCTAGCATCTTCAACAAATGGTCTAACTGGAGGTCTACATGTAGAAAAATGCAATTAGACACATATTTATCACTGTGCACAAAACTCAAGTCCAAGTGGATTAAAGACCTCAACATATTTGACTATGTCCCCTGGCGGGGGAGACCTAGTGGCACTCAGAGGAAGGACAGCAGGTCACTGAGAAGAGACTTGATACCCTATGAGCATATACAGAGGGAGGTAATCCCTCTGAGGAACAGTCATAGGGGAGGGGAATAAGGGGAAAATGAGAGGGAGGGGAGAATGGGAGGAAAAAGGGATGGGATAACCATAGAGATGTAACAAGAATAAATTAATTAAAAAAATTATATAAAAAAAAGACCTCAACATAAAACCAGAGACACTAAATTGGTTAGAAGAAAAAGTAGGGAAGAGCCTGGGACACATTGGCACAGGAGACAACTTCCTGAACAGAACACCAACAGCCCAGGCCTTGAGGTTAACAATTAATAAATGGAATCTCATGAGGCTGAGAAGCTTCTGCTGTCAACAGAACAAAGCAACAGCCTACAGACTAGGAAAAAACCTTCACCATCACTATATCTGACAAAGGTCTAATATTCAAGGTATATAAAGAACTCAAGAAATTAAACATCACCAAACCAAATAACCCAATAGAGAAATGGGGCTCAGAACAAAACAGAGAATTCTCAACAGAGGAATATCAAATGGCTGAGAAACACTTTAAAAACGCTCAACGTCTTTAGTCATCAGAGAAATGCAAATCAAAACCACTCTGAGATTCCATCTTACACCCATCTGAATGGCTAAGATCAAAAACTCAAATGATATCACATTCTGGCAAGGATGTGGAGAAAGAGGATCACTCCTTCCTTGCTAGTGGGAATGCAAACTTGTACAACCACTTTGGAAATCAATCTGATGCTTTCTCAGAAAACTGAGAATAGGGCTGCCTCAAGACCCAGCTATTCCACTCCTTGGAATATACCCAGAAGATGCTCTAGCACACAACAAGGATATATACTCAATCATGTTCATAGCAGCCTTATTCATAATAGCCAGAACCTAGAAACAGCCTAAATGTCCCTCAGCTGAAGAATGAATAAAGAAACTGTGGTACATTTACACCATGGACTACTGTTCAGCCATTAAAAACAAGGAAATCTCAAAATTTGTGGACAAATGGATAGAACTAGAAATGATCACACTGAGTCAATTAACCCAGAAACAGACTCATATGGTATATACTCACTTATAATTGGACACTAGCCTAAAAGGCATGTCCCATGAAAGTCTTCACTTACCAGGAGATTGGGATAGATATGAGGACATCTTATTGGGACTCTAGGTGAGAGAAATATATGAGAATGAGGAAATAGAAGGATCCAGAGGGTCCTAGAAACCTCGAAGAAGAACATCAGGTTCAGTGGATCTGGGCCCAGGGGTGTCTGCTCAAACTATTGCACTAATCAAGGACAACACAAACAGTAAACATCGAACCCCTCCTCAGGTGTACCCAATGGACAGGACATTCTCCACAGCTGTGTGGAGAGTGGGGACTGGCTTGGACATGAACTCTGGTGCCCCATATTTGAACACTGCTGGCACTCAGAGGAAGAATAAACAGGCCACCAAGATGAGACTTGATAGCCTATGACCATGTAGTGAGGGAGGAGGTTCCCCTTGGTCATAGGTTTTTTGTTTTCCACATGAGGTTTAGAATTGTTCTTTCAATGTCTGTAAAGAATTGTCTTGGTATTTTGATGGAGATTTGCATTGAATTTGTAGATTGTTTTTGGTAAGATGGCCATTTTATCCTACTGATGCATGAGCATGAGAGATCTATCTTCTGGTATCTTCTTCAATTTTGAGAAACTTGAAGTTCTTGTTATATAGTCTTTGACTTCCTTGGTTAGAGTTACACCTAGACACTTTACATTATTTGTGGCTATTTTGAAGGGTGTGTCAGCCAGGGTCTCCATCATATCCTCCCAGAAGCCTATCCTGACTTAGGTCTCCAGCTTGTCACAGAGATGACCCTACCCAGAGTTTCTCTTTTCTCTGCAGGCCTTCTGTCTCCTGCTCCCCTATTCTCCCCAGGTCTGATCTCCATTCTCATTTCTATCTGTGCTCCTTCTCCTACCCTGTTTCCTCTTGTCAACCACTAAATCTATTCTATTTCCCCTTCTGAATCTTATTTAGATTTTATTAATTTGTTTCTGCCATTTTGTTGTTGTTTTATCCATCTTTAGTGCATGATGGTTGGAAATAGTCCAGGCTGTGATTTTTATGTATTTTTTTAAGATTTGCTTTACATCTTGATATTTGATCTATTTTGTAGAATGACTGCTAAGAAGAATGTGCATCCCTTGATATTTTGTTGGAATGTTCTATAGACATCTCTTAGGTCTGTGTGATTTATGATGTTACTTAACTACAGAACTTATCTACTGGTATTCATTTTTTTCCTAGATGATCTATATATTGGTGAGAATATGATAATGAAATCACTATGTTGGTGTTGATCTGTGGTGTTTTCATTTTTTATTTTTTCATGAAATTGGGTTCTCTGTGTTTGATGCATATGTTTTTAGTATTGTAATATATTATTGGTGAGTTTTTCCTTTAATGAGGCTAACATTTTTCCTCCTTAGATCTATGGAACAGTTTTGGTTTAAAGTCAATTTTGTTGTATATTAATATGCTTGTTTCATGGTTCCATTTGATCAGAATACCTTTTTTTCTGTCCCCCTTCTCTAGGTGTTTCCATTATTCCTTATGAACTGTGTTGGCAGCAGCAACAACAACAAAGGATCTTGCTTTGGATTCACTAATCTGTGAGTCTATGTCATTTTATTGTGTACTTAATATTCGTAAAATTAAGAGTTATTATTGAATGATGTATAAAACCTCCTATAATTTTATTGGTTTTACAATTTTTCTAATAAAACTCTTTTGACTAAGTGTTCTGAAACTACTTGTCCATGAGACATTTTGGGTGTATTCAACCTTCTCTTCAGACCTAAGTATTTCTTTCAGTAGAGCTGTATTAGAGGTCATTAATTATTTAACTCTGTATTTATCACACAAATTTTTTTCTCCTTAAATTATGACTGATAGTTTCACTAGGTATAGTAGTTTGGGGTGACATCTCTTGTTTTTCATTACTTTTAGAACAGTGATTCAATCCCTTCTGGTTTTTGTGGTCTCCACTGAGAAGTCTGATGTTACTGTTATGGCCTGCTTTTGCATGTGAGTTTATATTTTTCTTGTACCACTTTTAATAAGCTCCTTTTTTCCTGTACATTTAATGTTTTGACGAGTTATGACATGGAGTTTCGCTTCTGGTACTATTTGATGCTCTGTGTGATTCTTGGATCTTGTAAGCATTTATTTCATTAGATGGGGGATTATGATTTTATTGAAAATATTTTCTGTGCCTCTGAGCTAAAACTCTTCATCTACATCTATTATTTGTTGGATTTGTCTTTTTATAGTATCTCAGAGTTACTATATTTTTTTCTGATTTGACATTTTCTTTGATTAGGCGATCCACTTCTACTTTGAATTCAATACTTAACAGTCTCCTCCACTCTATTGTTGAGGCTTTCTTCTGAATTTTTGGTTAGAACTTTTGCACTTTTTATTTCAAGGCTTATGTAATTTTCCCTTTTCCAGAAATTCTGCATACTCATTAAATTCTGTTTTTATATCTTGAATTATTTTTATTATTTCATTTATTTGATTGTGTTTTCACAGTCTTCATTGAAGTATGTATTCATATCCTTTTTGAGCTCTTTTTTATTTTCACTTTTCAGACTTTATTGAATATTGAATATTGAATTTATAGGAAAACAAGCCAACATTCAAACAAGCGGGTTTGAATCTGTATATTTAGGCTCTTATAAGGGGAATTTTGAAGAGTGGGATCAGATACTTTTAAAAAAAGGTGGATCCACCACAGTTCTTTTTTGGGGGGCATATATATTTATATTATTTTTTAAAATTTTTTAAAATTTTATTTATTTATTTTTATTTTTTAATTAATTTATTCATATTACATCTCAATTGTTAGCCCATCCCTTGTATCCTCCTTTTCTTTCCTCCCTCCCACTTCCCCCTCTACTCCCTTCCCCTCTGTCTGTGACTGAGGGGAACCTCCTCCCCCTGTATATGCTCCTAGGGTATCGAGTCTCTTCTTGGTGACTTATTATCTTTCCTCTGAGTGCCACCAGGCCTCCCCATCCAAGGGACATGGTCCAATATGGGGCACCAGAGTTTGTGTGAAAGTCAGATCTCCTTCTCCACTTAACGGTGGAGAATGTCCTGTCCATCGGCTAGACTGGGTAGGGGTTCGAAGTTTACTGCCTATATTTTCCTTGGCTGGTGCCATAGTTTGAGGAGGACCCCAGGGCCCAGACCCGCCTGTAGTTTTCCAGGACCCTCTGGATCCTTCTATTTCCTCATTCTCCCAGTCTTCTCACCCCTAAAGGCGCTTTCTCAGAAAAATGGGAATAGGGTTTCCTCAATACCCAGCTATTCTATTCCTTGGAATATACCCAGAAGATGCACTACCACACAACAGGGACACATGCTCAACCATGTTCATAGCTGCCTTATTCATAATAGCCAGAACATGGAAACAACCTACGTGTCCCTCAGTAGAAGAATGGATAAAGAAACTGTGGTATATTTACACTATGGAATACTACTCAGCTATTAAAAACAAGGAATTCCCGAAATTTGTGGACAAATGGATTGAACTAGAAATTATCATAATGAGTGAGTTCACCCAGAAGCAAAAAGAGTCAAATGATATATACTCACTTATATCGAGACACTAGGCCAAGGGGTATGCCCCCATGAAAAACTTTACCTACCAGGAAAGTGGGTCAGAGGGGAGAAAATCCTATATTTATATTATTACATATAAATAAAACAAACTACGTGCAACAAGAAGAACCATGAAACAATCAGGGATTATATAAATGTTATATTCATGTTTTGGCTAATTGTATTTGTCATTCTTGCAGAAAACATCTTTCATGGTGAGCCTAAAATTCTGAATGTAAATCAATGTCCATCATATTTCATCTCCATCAACTTAAAGCATCTATTTAGACCTAAAAACATCTAATTACCTAAACAACTAAGCTTACTTAAAAAGACTAAACTATCTGGTCTTCAATCTCATCAGAGACTTGAGAAGGAATAAAACTTAATTATCTGAGTAAACCAGAAGTGCAGGTTAGCAGTTTACAAAATGAAAAACAAAATGACAGAGACAGTTTTCTGCCTGAACAGTCACTGAAATATCTCTATAATGTTGGAGCATCATCTTCAACCTTCTGTTACAATATAACTAACAGATATATTTGTGAAGCAGGAACTATTGAGGACTTGCTTACCCTGTCTTGGCAGAGTTTGATTGTCACCTCTGCTTGCATCCAAGCTTGTCCATTTTTATACAGAATTCTGTCTGTGGCAGAAAGTAGGGCATTTTGCCTAGTGGCTTTTTTACTGAATTGAAGTCATCTCCATAAGGAGGTTCTTTGATGTTCATCATCTTCTTTGAAGTAGGCTGGGTGTCCTTTTTAAGTTCTTAGATTATGTTTTTTATTTCTATTTTTAAAATCATTATTTTATATTTCATGTAAATTGTTTTTCTTGGGGGACATTACAATAAGAATACTAATTTTTGGTTGTGACTTGCTTTGATCATTCATATTTGTGTATTTGTACTTAATCACCTGGAATGAGATTATTTGCTTCTTGGTCTAAACAACTTCTCTCTCTTATTCATGTTACTCTATCTTATCAAGTGGTTGGCTAGATATATTGAGCTTAGTCATAGCTGGGTAAGATTAATGATTACTTTTCTCCTCTAGTAGCATGTGTATAACCTTTCAGTGCTTTGAAATGGTTAAACTAGTTGAGTAGCAGCTCTGTTTCTCCATGTTCAATGACATAAGTGGTGTAATTGACCTTATTGTCAAGTTGTGGAGTGTAGCCAGTACTATGGGCAATAGCTTATAATATTTTTGGGGTGTGGTCTATGGGACCACTTTGGCTAATGACTCAATAAGATGTAACCCATTCATGGCATTAGGGGCTTTACTTGGTAGCATGTCTAGTTGGAACATTGTCCTCCCTATTATTTGGTGACTCCATTTAAATTTCTTTCATGTGTGTATAATCTGAGAATACCTTAATTCTATAGTGTGCCAGCTGTTGGCTTTGGCAACAGATGCTTACTAGTGTAGACAATTCAGTTTCTTATCTAACCTATCACAGTAAGGAAATGCAAAATCATATTCTTGTGGAGGATAGAAACAAATTAAATACTCCATTCAGTGATAAGCCACTATGGCAAAGTATAATACAACCATGCATAGTCTTTCTCTAAGTACAAGCTTAACATATAGCAAAGGAATGAAGAAATTTCCTGTGTGATGAAAGCACCTTGATTCCAGCTACACTGCAAAATAAACAGAAATTTCCCATGTGGGTCATTTGGGAAATTTCTGTATTTGGCATCATTGGGGAGGTGACAGCTTTACTCACATGGGCACTAAAGTTTACCCAAAGGAATAGCTTAGGAAACAAGGTCAATATCCCACCAGCCTCCCAGATTCATAGGAACATAGCCCTTAGTTTTTGTTGAGTGCACAGGGAGGTATATTTCTGGATAAAAGCAAGATCACACATATCTAATATCATTCTTTAAACCTGGGGAAAGTGGACTTGTTTTAATCTGTGTGACCTGGATCTGCAAAGTGAGAGTGGACTTCTCCAAGGCACTGGTAGGAAAAGTTAATCTGTTCTGGTAGTATTCTCCCTTTCCAGTTTTTAGTCTATATTTTGGTAGATTGGACTGGGATAACATTTACTAATGTCCTAATGCCACTAATCATCTCAGTGGCAAAATAAAATTCTTATTTGTTTGGGAAATTGTTCACATGAATTGAGCAGCACCTGTCATGAGTCCACTGTCTTTATTGTCAGATCCATTTTGAATGAATGGATTGATTGTTTACTGAAGACCCCTATCTCCTGCTTCAGTTCAGACAATGGATTCCATGCAGGTGATTCCTTCTTTGTTTTGTTTTCAGTCTTGAAAAATGAAAGCAACAAAACCTGCAATTCACAGGGTATTTGTGCTTTCACTCTGGTTGTGATAAACCTTTTCTTTTCTCCACAAAATTGTGTTATGGATACTTCCTGGAGGAATGGAACGTTTCATGCTAGAACAACAACAATAATAACAAATCAAGTTTGGAGGGAAAGTTTAAAACTTTCAATCCAATCCAGACATGATGGTGCATACCTGAAATCCCAGAACATAGGGGCTTCAGAAGGAAGGCAGGGTTCAAGGTCAATGTGGGCTATGTAGTGGGCACCTGTCTCATAAAAGAAACAATACAAATCATTCATCATTCAGTCAGTTTTTAAAATTTGTCTTTATAAGGTGTTCTTGTTGAATATCTCCAATGAAGGGATGCATATGTCTTCCACAAGGTGTCCATCATCTACCTAATGACAATATTGACTATTCTGGACAGAACTGAGAGGAAAAGAGGCAGTTCAGTGGGGAGCATATACCCTGTGTTTTGTCATGTCTGTTTACTCTCCTTCAAGCTAGGAAAAATTCTGAAGCCTTTTCCCATCCTCCTAACTTTTGCAGGAGCTAACTGAAAGTTCCACAAACATCAACACTCTGAGGACCTCGAGAGCTCTTGCTCCACACCCATCCATTATTATAGTCTCACTTATGTCTACAGGGACCATTCTTATATTTTAAAATAAATCTCTTTTATGACAAAAAATAGAGGCAGTTCAGGAGAAAGACTTTTAGAAGAGATAAGAGAAGGAGCTGGGAGAAAAATATATGAAAGGGAAGGAGGGGGTGCACTATCGCTTATGAACACCAAACATAAGAACCACCATCTTGTACACATCCACTCCCTACTTTGTTGGGCTTGTGGTTCTAAATCCAATAAGTGTGTGTGTGAACAGTTAATATCAGAGCCCTTTAGCAGAGCCTATATGTCTGGCTTTTTAAACAATGCCTTTTTAAAGTTTCCTCACTCTGATGAGGAGATAGTGGTTGCAAGCTAGTGTGGTGATGTCAGGTCGTCTACCTTTGTTGCCCTTGAAATCCTCATTCACACAGATTGGGAGAAAACAGAGTTGTTCTTTCCTTAAACTTTTCAAGCTTGATCTCAACCAAATACTTTGTGGCTGAACAAAGGATTTAGACCTCACCTATTTAGTTGTAGAGCCTGTGTTCCTAATTTGACTTCACTGTCTTTGAACACAGATCCATCTGTTCTTACTCATCTTTCTGTTCATTTCAATATCCTTTGTACTGTATCCAGGGTATGAAGCATCCCTGAGTAAGTGGGACAATCACTTTGTAGAGAGAAAAGAGTAAATTTCTGTGCATTGTCTCCAAAATGGTTCTTATAATTTTTAAGATGATAGATTTCTCTGTTTAAAAAAAAAACATAATAAAGAAAGAATATAAAAGAAACCCAAAAGCAATCTCAGGAGACAATCTAGAAGATTTTTAAAAGTGATACTATTTGTGGGATCATACCCCAAGTAGGCATTGTTTCCCTAAATTTGACACCGCGTGGAAGTCTTCCCTGTGTAGCTTTTCCTCTTCTTAACCTCTGTCAAATGATGCTGATAAGCTTTTATAGCCACACTTCCAGACAGTCAGTGTTGTTAGCAGCCAGAGGACCACAATGATTCTAAATATCATCACTGCTTCCTTTTGACTGATAAGCATGGATAGCTGTGCAAGGTCTCTGTGTTCCCATGTAACATGTGACTCCACCTGAAAGTACATGCAGCTGTGGCAGTGAATTATGGTGATGATTTTATGAGTTCTAGATCTTCAGCATTTGGAGGATTAGCTGGGGCAGACATATTATCATTATTAGGAGCAGCGGTCTTCAGGAGTCCGGTTGTGCAGTGTCACAACTGAGGTCCTTTTTCTGAGAGCTCAGACCATAGGTGTGCATTGCAGCGGGTGGAGAGAAACCCTTCCTCTCCAGTTTCCACATGCTACACTCAATGAGCTCAGAGTCAGAATCACTAGATGCTTGGCATCCTGTGGGTGTCAGAGCTGCATACATTGCAGGTTAGTTATTTAAAACTCTTAAAAAGTTGGGATTCATTCTTCACAGGATGGACTCTAGTTTTCTACAGCAGCATGAAAATAGGACCAACATATTAACAAAAGGCTGTAAGTGTGACACAGGGTGGGACAGGTCAATTGTTAACCCTTCTACAAATACAGATGGCTCAAGGTAGTGCAAAAGAGAATGGGATTTGATAATAATGTTTTTTCAAAGTCAGGGAATTTTGTTAGTAAACTCATTGATTTTCCAACTTTTTTAAAAAAATTATTAATTTATTCATATTACATCTAAATTGTTAGCCCATTGTTAGCCCTTGTATCCTCCCATTCCTCCCTCCCTCCTGCTTCCCCCCCTACTCCCTTCCCCTATGTCTGTGACTGAGGGGGACCTCCTCCCCTGTATATGCTCATAGGGTATCGAGTCTCTTCTTGGTGACCTATTATCCTTCCTCTGAGTGCCACCAGGCCTCCCCATCCAAGGGACATGGTCCAATATGGGGCACCAGAGTTTGTGTGAAAGTCAGATCTCCTTCTCCACTTAATGGTAGAGAATGTCCTGTCCATTGGCTAGACTGGGTAGGGATTCGAAGTTTACTGCTTATATTTTCCTTTGCTGGTGCCATAGTTTGAGGAGGACCCCAGGGCCCAGACCCGCCTGTAGTTTTCCAGGACCCTTTGGATCCGTCTATTTCCTCATTCTCCCAGGCTTCTCACATCTAAGTCTCAATAGGATGTCCTCCCCTCTGACCCACTTTCCTGGTAGGTAAAGTTTTTCATGGGGGCGTGATTTTCCAATGTTTTTCTTCTCCAACTTTACATTCTTCTCCAATCCTTTGTGTCCTTTACAATAAAAACTAAGCCTTAAAGAAGCTAGACAAAAGTTTAATGCTTGACTCATCAATCAGAACCCTGGCTTCACTTAGGTCCTTACTTTTGTTACACCCACAGGGTGGTTTATGTGCTTGTACATAGCTTTTCCCATCTTACCTTGCTTTCCTTAGCCATATAGTCCCTCCATAACTGCCATAAGAAGCTTCATCCAGGAATCAGATCTTGAAATTAGTAAAATGACTTCAGCCTCAGACTCTGCTGAACCATAGCAGGGTTTGTAGAGTGCTTCTCTACTTACTCTGTGCTCCGTTTTTAGTGAGTTGGGATTCCTTAACCCACTTAAAAGACCCCAAATTATGTGTATTATACTCATTACATGTATTGCACTCTCTGGTTCTAGATATAGCATGAACAGAATGGTTTTTGTTCTGCACTCTATCTGCACCCGGCTCTGTATGGTACCTGAATGGGTACCATTGATTGAAGCCTTAGATAAAGTCTTTTAAATTGCTTTTATTGTATCTGTTTTTATATTGTGAGGAAAATGTACTCATCCCTTGCTTATGCCTTCATAGCCACTGACCTCAGAATCAGAGAATTTCAAAGTTCCTGTTCGTATGACCTCTTTAAAATGCCATGGAAATAAATCAGAAGTAACCCACACTCTACAACTTGTGGAGAGGTAATGAAATTGATAACGTCAAGCGACATTTCTTTAAATGACTTAAAGGACACTATTACTGTTTGTAGTGGGAGGCGCTCTTTGTCTTGCATCCTCTCTCTGTTCTCCACATTCTCTCTGTGATTTCACAAACCTAGGTTTCTCTGCTGCACTTCCTTTTAGATCTTCCTTCCTGTCTGTAACTCACAAGGTTACCAGAATACGCTCAGGCAGAATGTGTAATAAGCCACTCTCATTCCATCATCATATTCTTCTCGTTTATATTATTTCTGCTCCTGATTAAGTAAGGATAGCAAGCAAGGGGAAAGAAAAGAGTGAAATGACAAGTTATTATTTTAAATTATTTTATTTTAAGTGAGTTAAAGAACCCCAATTCTTCTCTTCATCCCCTCTCTCCCAATCAGGTATCAGAGAGCAGAGAGTAGATTGGACGCCAAATAAAAACCATCCTGTTTATGTCCGTGTGTAAAGAAGAGTGAACTATACTTTGTATGTTTTATTATTGTGTGTTCTCCTTCTCAGAAGCCAAAGCATGATGACATTATCCTGGGAAAACCAAACAATGGTAGTGGAGTTTGTTCTTCGAGGATTCTCTTCCATCCTACAGCTAAATATTTCCCTCTTTATTATGTTCTCCATCTTCTACATCCTAACTGTTTCTGGAAACATCCTTATTGTTCTCCTAGTTCTGTGCAACCATGCTCTCCACACTCCCATGTACTTCTTTCTAGTGAACCTGTCCTTTCTGGAGGTCTGCTACACCTCCAACATTGTCCCCAGGATGTTGGTGATTATCATAGCTGACCAGAAGACTATCTCAGTGGCTGGCTGCTTGGCACAATTCTACTTCTTTGGATCCCTTGCTGCAACAGAGTGCCTCTTGCTTGCTGTGATGTCCTATGACCGCTACCTTGCTATCTGTCAACCTCTCCGATATCCCATCCTGATGACTGGTTCTCTCTGCTTCAGGTTGGCTATTGGGTCTTGGTTCTGCTGCTTTCTCCTCACTGCAATCACCATGCTCCTGCTATGTAGACAAAACTTCTGTGGCCCTAATGAAATTGATCACTTCTTTTGTGACTTTGCCCCTTTGATCCATCTCTCCTGCATGGACACTTCATTGACTGAGACCATTGCCTTCGCCACCTCTTCAGCAGTCACTCTGGTCCCATTTTTCCTTATCACAGTTTCCTACTCATGCATACTCATTGCCATCCTAAGAATCCCAACTGTCACAGGCAGGAGAAAGGCGTTCTCCACCTGTTCTTCCCATCTCACTGTGGTCACAGTATTTTACGGGACACTGATTGCCACATATCTTGTACCCTCAGCCAACTCTTCCCAATACTTGCGTAAAGGATTTTCTCTGCTGTACACTATCCTGACACCTATGTTCAACCCCATTATCTATAGCCTGAGAAATAGAGACATACATGAAGCTTTGAAGAAATGCTTAAGTAAGAAGTCTGACTTTTTCATATAAAAGTGCTATGACAGCAGTCTCCTAGGATGGCAGTAGACACTGCTGAGCTCTGATAACTTCAGGCGAACAATCGCATGTCATGGTCCAAGTAGGTCATATTCTGTCCTACTATCTCCAAGAGTCATGGATTTTTGTAAAAATAAAAGCCTCAAATTCAATGTGAAGTGCTAAGACTTTTGACTAATTTATTCAAATATTCATTGAAAGTTTATTATGCTCAATGTACTTTGCTAGACATAAGTGATACAAATAGATGGAAAATCATGGAGGCATTGTTTGCTATCATCAAACCCACTGTTTATTAAGAAGAAAATCGTTAACCAAATACTAAATATAAAACCATGAAAATAAACACAAAATTGTACTGATGATCCAAAATAATAAGATGGCCAATATGTATCTATTACAGGGGCCAAAATCTAGAACATTGACAACACCAAATACTGGTGAGACTGTGGAGAAACCTCTCAGTGCTGGTAGATGTACAACATTCCCAGCCACTTTGAGAGATACAGTCTTGTAGTTTCTTACAACACTGGACATACTTTTTCAATATTAATAAGAAATCACACCCTTTGTTCTTTACTCAAACTCAGTGAAAGCTTATTTCCACAAAATAAAAATACATACAGATTTTTTATAGCTGTATTATTTATAGTGGCCAGAAACTGGAAACAATTAAGATATCCTTTGTCATATGAATGGACATGTCTGGAAGATGGAAAGCTACTTAATGCTATTAAAGGAGATAAATCTCTAAAGGATGAAAAGACACAGAAATATCACTAATATTGCTGAGAAAGCTACTGTCATCATGTTTCCAACTACAGAACATTCTTGAAAAGACAAACCCATGGAGACAGTAAAAAGAGAGGTAGTTGCCAAGCATTAGGGGAAGAAGAATGGCTACAGAGAGTATAAAACAATTACAGGAGAATGATTCTATTAGGATGTATATGTGTAATTGTCCTCTTGTTGAAAGTCAAAGAATGTACAATATCTACAGTGAGCCACAGTTGATCATTGATTGATGATGACGTTTCACTGGTATAACAATTGAATCGCTTGAGTATGGGATTTGGGTATTGAGGAGGCTGGGTGTATAGAAACAGAGGATATGTGGGAACTTGCTGTGCTTTCTGGCTTGTGGTGAACCTAAAATCTCCATAAAATAAATCTATTTCAGATGTTATTTGCATAGCATGAGTGTAGACTTTTTTGTCTTTCTCTGGAATATTTTGGCCTATGAAAAATGCCTTAAACTCTGCATAAATGTGTGTTACATTTACACAATGGAGTATTTCTCAGCCACTTAAAAATCATGAAATTCACAGGAAATTGGACGGAACTAGAAAATAATCATACTGAATGAGGTAACCCAGGCCCAGAGAGATAAATATTGTACATATTTGCTTATAAATGGATATTAGCTATTAAGTAAATAATAACCAAGCAACAATCTGTAAACACAGAGAGGCTAGATAAAGAGGAAGGTTCTAGAGGGATACATGGATCTCCCTGGGAGTGGGAAATAAGATAACTGGGTTAGAGGTAGGTGGGAATAGGAAAGTGGAGATCAAGTGGAAGGAGAGATTGGGTGGAGGGAGAAAGTGTGGGGAGAGATGGTTAGAATTAGGGGACATCTGAAAGGTGATGTAAAAACCCAGTGCAGTGGAAACTTCTAAAGTGATCCTAATGAGGACTCCTAGTAATGGGGAATACAAAGTCTTAACTGACTATTTCTTGTCTTCAGATGATGCTTCCAGTTACAGGACTTGGTTGCGTTCAATTGAGTTGTTGGCCAAGGGGGTCCTTTGGAAATCCCCAAACAACTCAGGATGCTGCTAAGACAAGAGATTGCTCTTTGCAAACTGACAGCTAGGGCCCCCTTGCTAAGGACAACACCTACACAGCTCATTGAACATGGATAAATCAAGCTGGTGTCTACATGGAACCTTCACCACTACATTCTACTCTCTATAGTGTAGGTCTACCAAAAGAGAAATGGGAATGCCAGCCCAGCCACAAAGCCTCTGACCTATAATCTGATCTGATTGTAAAATATGCTAGGGCAATAGTGGCACAGAACTTGTGGGAGTATTCAAATAATGTCCAATTTGACTAAAGGCCCACTATACAAGATGGAACTCAAACATAATGCTGCTTGTTTAACCAAGAACCAGAGACTAGATAGCCCAGAATCCTAGGGTAAAACCAAATACCACTAGTCTAAAAATTAATAATGAAGTGACTCTTAATGATATTCTGCTATACTCATGGATCTGCACCTATTCATTTCTCATTAAAGAGGCTTCTTCCATCAGAAGATGGGAATAAATGTAGAGACCTACGACAGATATTATGCAGAAAGAAAGTATAAATGGGATGTTTCCATTAAACTTCTCCTCTCAGAGCTCAGGGAATTCCATAAAAGAGGAGGTAGAAAGATCATAAGAGCCACAGAGGACACCAGGATAACAAGGCTTTTAAAAACCAACTCTACAAGGTACATATGGGCTCATAGAGACTGAACCTTCAAGCACAGGGCACCCACAGGTCTGCACCAGGTCCTCTATGTATATGTTACAGCTATCAGCTTAGTATTTCATAGAATTTCTGACTGTGAGAACAAGTGGGGATCTGACTCTTGTGCCTACCCTTGGGACACCTTTCCTGTTGGTTGCTGAAACTTCAATATAGTAGATTTTCTTCACCTTATATTTTATTTTGTCATACTTCGTTGTTATCTTTTAGAAACCCATTTTTTTCTAATAATGACAGACAGAAAATTAGTGGATCCAGAGGACAGGAGAGGTGTGGAGGAACTGGGAGGGATTGATGGAGGAGAAACTATAATCAGAATATATTGTATAAGAAAAGATTGATGGAGGAGAAACTATAATCAGAATATATTGTATAAGAAAAGAATTGGAATAAGTGACAAAGGCTTTTGGAGGAAAAGACAAGCACACACACACACACACACACACACACACACATTAATATCTCCTTTTGGCAGGTTGTACGATTATGACTGAAAACTCAGAATTTTTAGGACTTTTTTCATTGAAATCTATAGCATTTAAAACATTTACATCAATTTTAGAAACCAATATCACTTGGAACATACACAACTATTTCATTATATGATATTTTTTTCTGTAGCTGAACAATTATGTCATATCTGAATATCCCACTGTTTATATTTATGGTTTCTGGAAAGCATTTAAAGGTACCATTGTAAGAAAATGAAAAATTTATCATTAATTATACGTTTATATTTTATAGTACTTACCGTTGATTAATTTCAAATAAAAGTAATTATGATAGAGATTGAAAAGTATCTTCTAATCCTTTGTACTCTAAGATTTAGAAGTAGGAAAATGAAGATTTGTTGAAATGAAACCAATGAAAGAACTCAAGCAATCTTTCATCAGTCTTTCTCCTCTGTCGCTACTGCAGTAAGTCCAATTAAAAGTTAAGGTATTGTATTTGTATAACGGCATTCTCCTTGGCCAGGCCTTCTGTGAGACTCTCCCTTCCTGCTAGACATGCTTTCAGTAGTTACAACATAGGATGTGTTGGATATGTGCTTATTCTTCATTAAAAATCAGCTTAGTTCAAAGTTCTTGGTTCTGAGTAAGCTTCAGAGTAGAAAAGCTGATGGCAGCACTTCATGTTTGGATATTGTTTGTCTATTTCTCGAAAATTATAAATCACTAGTTCTGAGAATAGGAATGTGGTCCTGCCTTTTCCCTCCTTTACCAGTTGAGCTAGGAGATTATTTTCACCAGCCTGAGCTTGGTAATAGCACATTCATACTTCCTGAAAACACATGTACACTCTGCTTTTTTGCAGACAAAATTACCTTCTTCTTGAATCTCATCCAAATTTAGGAGAATATTGTTGATACTATAATGTGTTACAAGTAGAAGCAAAAGTTAGTCATCTTTTAATTATCTGCAGGTATCTTAACTGTAACAATTTGTCAGTGTTCTACTTTGGGAGCATTATAATGGCTAGATAGGAGAGTAATTTTATGTATTTATTTATGTATTTATTTATTTTTGCATCATGGGCAAGCTAATTCAAGCTTTTTAGCATTATGATTTTGGAAAAGTTACAAAACTCAGGACTCTTGGCCTTTCTTTTTTGTAATGAAAAAAAAAGACTATATCTATACTTGACTGGTCCTAAATAAAACTTATGGCAGCTTGAATAAGAATGGCCCCATAGACTCACATATTTGAACGCTTTGACTCCAGTTGGTGAAATAGCTTGGGAATGATTAGGAGCTATAACTTTGTTGGAGGAGGTGTGTAACTAGAAGTGGACCACAGCTAAACCTGCATCCCCAGAAGCCTCCTGTCAACAGGAACAGACAAGCAAGACCCTTATGCCCCAGTCCCTGTCTGCTAGGTCCCCCTGGGCAATCCCAGTAGAGGTAAGCTTTGCCCTGTTCTCTGTGCACTCTGTCTCCTGGACCACAGTCCTTCCTGCAGGCCCTAAAGCCATCAGAGACCACTAGAGGAGACCCCCTCCACCCACAATTCCCAGCTTTCCCTGTCCTTCTGGAAAACCCAGCAACAATGAGCCCTGCTCCATCCCCTATGCACTGCACCCCTAACCCATAGCTCAACTTTCATCACCAGAGGCTTACTGCCACTCAAGACAGACAGGTGAGAGACCTATGCAACAGCCCTCTGTCTATGGGTCCACTTTGGGCAAACCTAGCAGTGCTCAGCTATGCTCACCCACTCCATCTTCCAGAGTACAACCCTACCTACATTCCCAGAGGCCCGCAACCACCAGTGAACACCAGGTAAGACTCGCCTGCCCCCACTGCCTGCCTGATGCTCCTTCTAAAACACCCCAAACTAAGGTAAACTACACCTGCTCCTTGGTGCTCCATTTTTTGGCCCACAACTCAGCCTGCATTACTGAAGGCCTGCCAATACCAGAGACAACCAGTGTCTAAGGCCAGCCTAAGAACACAGTCATCAAGAGCCAGGACATTATGGAACCACCAGAACCCAGCTATTATACAATACTAAGCCTGCGATATTTTAACTCATCTGAAGCAAGAAAATGACCTTAAATTTAATCTCATTAATAAATCCCTTAAAGAAATACAAGAAAATACAATTAGATCTTTGTGAGTTCGAGGAAAGCCTGGTCTACAAAGTGAGTCCAGTGCAGGCAGGCCTTTAACACAGAGGAACCGTGTCTCAAAAAAAAAAAAAAAACTAGAAAAGAAAAAAATAAAAGGAAAATACAATCAAATATGTGAAAGAAATGAATAAAGTGGATTAAGACCTGAAAATGAAAATAGAAGCAATAAAGAAAACACAAATTGAGGGAATCCTGGAGATGGAAAACCTAGGCAAGACAACAGAAACTACCAATGAAAGCATCACCAACAGACTACAAAAGATGGAAGAGAGAATCTCAGGTATAGAAAATATGAAAAGAACAAACCTAAAAATAATAGGAATAGAAGAACAAGAAGATTCCTAGCTCAAAGGCCTAGAAAATATTTTCAGCAAAATCATAGAAGAAAAATTTCCTAACCTAAAAGAAAAGGTGCCTATAAATGTACAAGAAGCTCACAGCAAGTCTCTGAAGAAAGAATTTGTAGATTATATCAGATGATAGAAAGATCTCCCGGAGAGATCCAAGATGGCGGCGAGCAGTGTGGACCGTGTTTGGAAGCTCCAGTGAACAGTTTGGGGAAGTGCACAGATTTCTGAGCCAGGAACACCAGGATCCCAACACCACGGCAGCAGGAGTGCTCCACGGTTCGGAAGGACCAGGGTGCGGAGGACCTGCGTGCCCCTAC
>CAJRSG010005071.1:19307-46667 GCA_907169655.1 Acomys percivali | reverse complement strand
TTCTTCTTCTTCTTCTTCTTCTTCTTCTTCTTCTTCTTCTTCTTCTTCTTCTTCTTCTTCTTCTTTTCTTCTCTTCTTTCTTTTTCTTCTTCTTCTTTGTTGTCTCCGTCATCTTCATCTTCTACATCATCTTCTTCTTTTTAAGATTTAATTATTATTATATATACAGTGTTCTGCCTGTGTGTACACCTGCATGCCAGAAGAGGGCATCAGACCTCGCTATAGATGGTTCTGAGCCACCATGTGGTTGCTGGGAACTGAACTCAGGACCTCCGGAAGAGCAGTCAGTGCTCTTAACCTCTGAGCCATCTCTCTAGCCCCGACCCTTTCTTCTATGCTCACCCTCCCAGAGTCCCTAAAGCTCGAGCGGGATACGAGTGACTATACCTATTTGAACGGGGAAATGTCCAGAGTGGATGGCATGGATGACGCCTCCAATTTCAGGGAAGTACAGGTGAGGGGCCAGTGTGGAGTGGGCCCGGCCCTTCAGGCCATCCTCTGAGGCCCCGGGTTTGTGATGGAGGCGTTGGGCTGGCCCCACCAGCTCTGCCTGACTCCCTCCCTGCTTTCTCTCCAAGAGCGCAATGTCAGTGATTGGGTTCACAGAGGAGGAAATAAAACAAGTGCTGGAGGTCACTGCTCTGGTCCTGAAGCTGGGGAACATAAAGCTGACGGATGAGTTCCAGGCCAACGGGATACCCGCAAGTGGCATCTGTGATGGGAAAGGTTGGTGCCACCTTGCTAGAGCCTGCTCTGAGTCTCCCTCCCTGAGTTCGGTCTTGTACCGCCCCCCCCCCCCCATGATTGGCTTCCTCCGGTGCTCCTGCACTCATCCCACTCCTGCGGTCTCCTCTCCTGAAGCCCTTCGGGATGAGCTGTGGAAAAGCATTAGGCTTTGACCTGCGTCACTCAGAACCTTAGCTGGACCTTCTGAGATAAGAGGACAACGTGACCTATTTCAGGAGATTCTCCTGGGAGAGTAACTCTTGCAGGCGGTGTGCCCCGTTCCTCCCGGGTCAACTGCAGTGACTTCCCAGGCCAGAGTGGGTCACTAGTCACCCAGGCAGCTTTGCTGATCAGCAGCGCCCCCCCACACACACGTGCACACACACTGAGATGAGGTCCCCTCTCTGGCTACGTTGTATTTCTTGGCATTCTAGGTATTCGGGAGATCGGGGAGATGATGGGTTTGAGCCCGGTGGAACTAGAGAGAGCTTTGTGCTCAAGGACCATGGAGACAAACAAAGAAAAGGTGGTCACGGTGCTGAATGTCACGCAGGTAAGAGCCCCCCCGTGAAGAAGCTGCCTTTGAGACTGGTTGTGTGGCCACCACATTAACGAAGCTGTGTCCCACACCCAGGCTCAGTATGCTCGGGATGCCCTGGCTAAGAACGTTTACAGCCGCCTCTTCGACTGGATAGTGAATCGCATCAATGAGAGCATCAAGGTGAGCCACGCCCTTTCCCCCCTCTGGCCCCTCCTCCAGCCTGCTGGACCATCTTGCTCTGGCTGCCAGCTTCCATCCTTTGGTTTCTGAGACGCACAGAGTCAGGAGTTACGAACTAGCCTTTCGCCTTCACGGAGACACCAAGCCTCTGTTCCCCGATTGTTTGCCTGCTTCACAGTGTTTTACCTCGGATAAGAATGTACATGGCTGCGTAGGAATCAGCAGCCCCACCCCTTGGCATCTATCCAAGAGGATGCTGCACACAAACATTTATAGAAACGTTCTACATGATAGCCAAAGAAAGAAGGCTGGGGGCCGGGGGGGGGGGGGGGGGGGGATCAGGAAGTTCTGGCCAGCCTCAGCCACATGGTGAGTTCAAGACCATCCTGGGCTACAAACGATGCGTAAGTAAATGAATACATGACTAAGTCATTGTCAAGCAATAGAAACAGCTCATGCCCATCATGTTATGACCAGATAAACAAAACAACACAGCATTTGGCCATAAGAGGGAAGAGGACAGCAGGAGAGAGGTAGCTCAGCAGTTAATAATGACTGTTTATTTACATACCGCGCTGTCTATGGTGAAAGTGTACTGAAAGCCCCCCACCCCCACCCCCCCACCCCCAGTTTAGATGAGATTTAAATCTAGGCTGGGGTGAATGGTGTTTTCTTTTTAAGATTTGATTGATTGATTGATTGATTTTTGGTTCCCTCTATAAGATGGGTAAGTTTACAAATGGCATGGGAGAGTCTTTTATAAAATACTAAAATGTACCCAGGTGTGGTGGTGCATGCATGCCTTTAATCTCAGCACTCTGGAGGCAGAGGCAGGTGGATCTCTGTTGTCGTACTTTTAAATTCTATTTTATTTTGGGCTCCTTAAATGTCTTTCTCCTTACTAAACCACAATCCCTTCCAACACCCCAACACCAGGTAGGAGAAAAAAAAAAAGGTTAGCGGGGAGAAGGGCATAGTTTTCCTTACCTGCTTCCTGCTGTTGAGGGCCGTCATGCTCCTTGGGGCAGTCCAAACCTCGTTTCAGCATATCTCCAACCTGTTTTCATCAAACTGCATCAGCAGCAACCAGGAGCAGCAGAGGAAACACCAGCAGCCTTCTTTCTCTGAGCCCCCAGGCTCTCTCCCAGTCTGGCTTTTATCCCCACTGACAAAGACCACGCCCCCCACACGAGGTAGTTCACAGCTGAAGAACATCACGCACCCTCTCAGGAGGCAGTTATCAGCTGTGGACAAACTGGAGCAGGCCCCATAGCCCACATCCGGGATTAAAACAAAACCACGTTTACATATAATCCAAAACTCCCACAACAGATCACTGAGTTCGAGGCCAGCCTGGTCTACAAAGTGAGTCCACGACAGCCAAGGCTACACAGAGAAACCCTGTCTCTAAAACAAACAACAACAACAACAACAACAAAAACAAACCCCGGAAAAGTTAAAATGTGAGGGAGGGATGGCCAAAACCTGTGGGGTTGCGACAGCGACACCACAGTCCCTCTGGGCTTGGTCAAGTGTGTTTAATTCTGTTTGTCCCTACTCTAGTCCTATCGACCTGGTCGGCGCAGTTGGCCTGTCCTCATGTCTGCCCCTCCCTCTTCTTCAGGTGGGCACTGGGGAGAAGAGGAAGGTCATGGGGGTCCTGGATATCTATGGATTTGAGATATTGGAGGTGAGAAAGCATCAGACAACCCCAGTGGCCTGCTTCCCCGTTTAAGGGGACAGGCGCACAGTGGGTGAGGGGGAGCCACAGGGGAGGAAAGATCTTAAGTGAGCCCCTTCCTTACACTCATAGGATAACAGCTTCGAGCAGTTCGTGATCAACTATTGCAATGAGAAACTACAGCAGGTGTTCATAGAGCTGACCTTGAAGGAGGAACAGGAGGAATACAAGAAAGAAGTGAGCCGGGGCTCCTGCTTGCCTCGCTAGGGACCTCCAGATGCACGCCTTTCTCCTTGGTCACAATTTCCCTCTAATTGTCCCCAGGACAAAATGTTCTGGCTCGCAGCTGAGCGCTCAGGATTACTAAGTCACCCCAACATTGTGCTTCCCTCTCGTCTCCCATGTCCCCAGCCCTCCACTCAAGGCCAGTCCAGACAGGGGACAGATGGATGGAAGGGTGTTTGTGTGTGGAGAGTCCTGACAAGAGTGAAGTGACAGCTGTGCTTGGCCCGTGGCAGACTGAGAGACAAACTGAGACCAAATTGAGGACATTTCTCCTGGGCTTGGCACCCTACACATCCCCTTCCGATCCCTTCTCTAACACGTCAGAATCCCTTGCCTCCCAGGCGCTGGGTGATGTCACTGTCCGCCCGCCGTCCTTAGAGCTGCATTATTCTAGCTCATCAGAAGTGCCCTGCGGCGCCCGATTTCCACACTCTTTCTCTGACTCATTGTAAAGCCCTGCATCCCGGGGTTAGGTGTTAGAAAAGCTCTCTGATTAAGCCAGTCCACTTCCAAGTGTGAGCAGGCGAGTGTCACACTCATAAACCTTTCCAGAGATGTCCCTGTGAGCTCGAGAGCCTGTGTCTGCAAGCAGGGCTTCAGGTAGACGAGGCCACAGTGCAGGGAAGGCATTTAAGACGTTGTTTCACTGATCTTCGTTCTCTGCCAGCCTGGGAGGGATAAGCTGTAAACTGAGTCAAAGCAAGGACCTCCCTGAGGGATAAGGTGGGCTAAAGAGAGCCTGCGCCTGAAGATTTGCTGGGACTAGCTTCTGTAACCGAGGTCTCCCTTTGCCAGGGCATCCCATGGACAAAGGTGGACTACTTTGACAATAGCATCATCTGCAACCTCATTGAGCATGTGAGTGGCTGTTCTCTCACCTCGGGGTTGGGAGGGCACAGCAGTGACAGTGCGGACATCTTGAAGGGTCAGGTCAAGGTTGCATCGATCTTGTTCCTTTGGCCTAGAGTCAGCGAGGCATCCTGGCTATGCTGGATGAGGAATGCCTGAGACCTGGGGTGGTCAGCGACTCCACTTTCCTAGCCAAGCTGAACCAGCTCTTCTCTGAGCACAGTCACTACGAGAGCAAAGTCACCCAGAATGCCCATCGCCAGTACGACCGCACCATGGGCCTCAGCTGCTTCCGCATCTGCCACTACGCGGGCAAGGTGACGTCATCGCAGGCCTGTGTGGGAGTCCAAGGCAGTGGCGGGACACTGGGAGGTCCCAGTGCTGGGAGAAGGCCGTGGGGTCTGAACCCACACCTGCTCCTCTGCAGGTGACATACAACGTGACCAGCTTCATCGACAAGAATAATGACCTACTCTTCCGGGACTTGTCCCAGACCATGTGGAAGGCCCAGCATACCCTTCTTCGGTCCCTGTTCCCAGAGGGGAATCCCAAAGAAGCGTCTCTCAAACGTCCCCCGACTGCTGGGACCCAGTTTAAGAATTCGGTGGCCATCCTCATGAAGAACCTGTATTCTAAGAACCCCAACTACATCAGGTGAAAATCTGGGCACACAGGGAACATCCTCTATGTGAGACGGGGTCTGCGCATGGTGGAGCATGTCTGCATCCAGGAGTCTCTGGGATAGGGTTCTAGAGGCCCCGTCCTCTCCGAAGACAGGACCAGATGAGGAGCCGAGCATCCTGTGGCCAATGGACTGGAATCAGAAGAGAGCGAAACTGGGAAGAACAAGAGGGGCTCCTTTCATTTCTCTTGAATATTCCACCTCAGGGGTTTGAGGGGAGTAGGCGTGTGGGACCAGGGCAGTTCCACCGGCCAGGCGTCTGTCTGCTCCTAAGCCCGTGTCTTCCCGACTTCTTGACCAGGTGCATAAAACCCAACGACCAGCAGCAGCGAGGCAAGTTCTCCTCGGAGCTGGTGGGGGTCCAGGCCCGATACTTGGGCCTGTTGGAGAATGTCCGGGTGCGCAGGGCAGGCTATGCCTTCCGCCAGGGCTATAAGCCTTTCCTCGAAAGGTACCGATTGCTGAGCCGGAGCACCTGGCCTCGCTGGAGTGGGGGAGATCGGTAAGACCCAGCAGGGAGAAGGGGGAAGTACGCTCGGTGGGCTCTTCAGCAGGTCTGCGGAGGGATAGGGGTAGGGGCGGAGGATGTGGGAGAGCACTCTGCCCCGCCACACCTCTCCCGTTAGCTCCCCGCCATCTGGCCCTGTAGGGAAGGTGTGGAGAAAGTCCTGGAGTCTCTGACTGTGTCCTCAGAGGAGCTGGCCTATGGGAAGACAAAGATCTTCATCAGAAGCCCCAAGACCGTGAGTGAGGAAGCGACGTGGGCTGCCTTTGGTGTGGGTGGAAGGCAGCGCTGTGGCTAGCTCAACTGAGACCCAGGCCAGCCCGGCACGCCGCAGCATTCAGTGCAGGGCGCGATGGAGCCTGAGGAGGGCGCCACCCTGGGAACTGAGCGTTCTACCTTCTCCGCCCTAAGCTAGGAGTCACTGTGGGGCCTGGCCGGTTGTAGTAGACCTGAGAGATTGGGTACTCACGTATGATGCCGGCTGGGGAGGAGAGAGCAAGCCCCTTTTTGCACCCCTCCCCCGAACCCCCACAGCTTTTCTACCTGGAGGAGCAGAGGCGCCTGAGGCTTCAGCAGCTAGCCACCCTCATTCAGAAGGTTTACCGGGGCTGGCGCTGCCGGACGCACTACCAACAGATGCGCAAGAGTCAGATCCTCATCTCTGCTTGGTTTCGGGGCAACAAGGTGCTGCCACCTCCCAAGTACCACCTCTTTGCCCGGACGGGTGGTTTAGGGTGTGGCTTTCCCTAACAGTGCCCGTGTTTCCCTCAGCAAAAGAGACATTATGGGAAGATGAAGGCCTCAGCGCTGCTGATCCAGGCTTTTGTCAGAGGGTGGAAGGTAACATCCTTGGCCACACGTGGTGGCTTCTGTTGGGTTGTGCCCCATACTGTGAAAAAGAGCTCCTAGAGCAAGGGACCCGTCCTCCAGCTCTGGCCTCGAGGGCAGTGGGTGTGTTTTCAGGAGACTGGTGTGTGGGTCTGGGTGTGTTTCTGCCTTTAGCTGGAGGCGACTTCACATCATTTTTTTTTTCCTGTTGTAATCTCAGTCCTTCACTTATTTGTTATTTATTCAATTTTTTTTCTGACCCTGTACTTTGGTTGAAAACAAAATAGCCGAGCCTCTTTTAGGCTGTCTTCGCGCTGACTTCTTCCTCACCCTTCATCCCTGCTAGGCCCGCAAGAATTACCGAAAATACTTCCGGTCAGGTGCTGCCCTCACCTTGGCAAATTTTATCTATAAGAGCATAGTAAGTGTTGGGTCTAAGGTGGGAGTGGGGTGGAGGAGTTGGGGCAGTCTTGGGGGAGGGTGGAAGTGTGTGTAGGAGTTGGGACAATCTTGGCAGCGGTGGGGGTGGCAATTCCAAGCTTTCCCTTTCGCTCCTGCACTCTATGGGAGGGAGCACTCATACACTGGGAACAGGCTCCGTGTTCGTGGCCAGAGTCACATCAGGTAGACGCTGTCTGTGTTCCGTGCTAAGGAGTCCCGGCATTGTCATCTGAGTTGTGGACAAGTAGAGTTGGGGAGAGACTGGCTGGGTTTAGCCTGCTTATGGAGTGGACATGAGGGCATACCTTCCCCCATGTCCTCTGAACCCCCAGGCAAGTGAGGGCTGTGTCTGGAAGGAACTGTCAGAAGGAAACCTCCAGCTGTGGGTGGCTTCCCTCAGGATGTCTGTCAGATAGTGGTGGCGCTTCTGAGAGGATCCTGCAAAAGCCACAGAAGGAACAGGACCCTGGGCAAGGCCAGACAGGAAGGGGATGTAGAGGTGTTAGCCTGAGGGCACAGGAAGGTGCAACTGATCTCAGGAGCCAGGCTTGTTAGTCCTTAGGACCCTCAGTAAGCTCAGCAGACTGTGATGCACCTTCATCTGGTGCTCTTGTTATCCCAAAGCCCCGCTGTGTGGCTACGTGGAGGGGTGGGAGTTTGGAAGCTAAGGCTGTGGCATCCTCTGCCTTCACATCTGGCCCCTCCTCCCCGGCCCCATCTAGCCTGGCCTGTTGGGCTGGCTCCACCGTGCAGCTGCGTCTCTTCCCACAGTGCGTGCTGTCTCACCAGACACCTGAAGCCTGCTATCTGATTTTGCACTCACCTCCTGAGAGTCTCTTCTTACAACTTTTCTTTCACCTGTACTTTGTCAGGCAGCTGCTGACTGTCAACCTGGGAGCTGTGTGGCTCAATAGATCACACTCCAGTGCCTCTGACACTTTGCTGCGGCCTTTAATCTAGTGTCATTACCTTGAACACTGACAACATGCCCCGCTCTTCCCACGCTTAAAGGCTCCTGACAGCCCTTATATAGGCCCTCTGCTTTCCCCAATCTGATAGAGTAAAAAAAAAACTAAGACTTGGGCCAGGTGTGGTGGTGCATGCCTTTAATTCCAGCACCTGGGTCTATGTGAGCTGGAGGTCAACTTGGTCTGCATAGCAAGTGCCAGGCCAGCCAGGGCTACATAGTGAGATTCTATCTTAAAAAAAAAAAGAAAGAAAGAAAGAAAGAAAGAAAAAAAAAGAAAAGAAAAGAAACAAAACAGACTAAAACTTAGGGAGGCTGGGTAATTTGCTCCAGGCCCGGGAGCTGGTAAATAGTAGGGCTGGGATGTAACACATTTGATTTTTGAGTTGCTGGCCACTGCCTAAAATTGTCCTTCTAACAAAAGTTTAGGCAGCCCATGGCTCTAGGAAGGCTTGGACTCTGAAAATCTAAGAGAGAGAGAGAGAGAGAGAGAGAGAGAGAGAGAGAGAGAGATTGGGCCAGGCCCTGTAGGCAGTGCCAGGAGCTCTCAGATCAGCAAGAAGTGGGCAGAATCCATTATCTTTGAGAGGGCGCGGAAGGGAGGGCTGTGGCAAGCTTGGAATACCGGGAGTCCAGGGGTTCTGGGATATGACCCTGGGCTCCAAGGGGAGGGCTGAGGCATCAGGTACCATTGATTAGAGGCAGATTAGGTGTCTATCCAATAACCAGCACAGAAAATGGTCCTAGCTGTAGGTCACTGTGGCCCGAGAGAAGAGAAAGCCAGAGGGACAATATCAGACGATTAGCTTTCGTGTAGGGTCGCCTCACCTCACTGCCCTAGGTGTCAGGTCCACACGCCCCACCACGTCCCGTGTCTATTCTAACAGCCCGGAGGGCAGCCCATGCCCACCTCTCAGATCTGCTGCTGCTGCGTCTTCCTAGGCATGGCGGCAGGACCTGGGTGTGAATCTGCTGCCTGAGGGTACCTCTTCTCATGACTCCATTCCTAATATTTTGCTTTTAACCCAGGCACAGAAGTTCCTCTTGAATCTGAAGAAGAACTTGCCACCTGCCAAAGTGTTGGACAAAACATGGCCAGCTGCCCCTTACAGGTGTTTCAACACAGCCAATCAGGAGCTGCGGCAGCTGTTCGTCCAGTGGAAGGTGAAGCCAGGCACCTCGCTTCTCTATGGGACGCCGCTCTCTTATTTTCTTCTCCATTTCTGTTTATTTCACTCTGGTAAAAATATTCATAAAGTAACATCTATTATCTTCCCATGGGGGGTAGAGGAGTTGGTTTTTTTGAGACAGGGTTTCTCTGTGTGGCCTTGGCTGATCTGAAACTCACTCTGTAGACCAGGCTGGCCTCGAACTGAACTGAGAGATCCACCTGCCTCTGCCTCCCGAGTGCTGGGATTAGAGGTGTGCGTCACCACGCCTGGCTTATCTTACCATTTCTAAGGGTTGGAACCCTGGCAATAAGTGTGTTCAGGGGGTTGCAAGGTCGAGGCCACCCATCCGTCCATCCGTCTGTGCTTCGCCCCTCAGCCCTGGCTTCCTTCTGCTAGCCCGACTCTCTGCTTTCTGTGTCAGTGGCTTTTGTCATTGTAGCAAACTCCTGTGAGTGGGGACTGCAACAGTATTTGTACTTTTTGTGTCTGACTGACTTCACTTTACATCATAAAGTCATGTGTTACTCTAGGATGCCCATCTAGGCCAAGCGTGGTCCTGCGTGCTGGGTGCCTGCTTTCACAGTGCTCGTATTTGCTAGCGTCTGCTTTCCCTTCGACATCTCTAGTTCCCTCTGTTTGTCTCACTGTGTCTAGTCACTGGCATCTCCCCACCCCCTTCTCCCTCAGGTCCTGGGGTGGGCCTCATCTCACTTATCCCCCTAGCCTTGTCTTCTTTCTCCTCCTCACAGTGCAAGAAGTTCCGAGATCAGCTGTCCCCAAAGCAGGTGCAGATGCTCAGGGAAAAGCTCTGCGCCAGTGAACTGTTCAAGGGCAGGAAGGCTTCTTACCCCCAGAGGTGAGCCCCTGCAGATGCTGTGGTCGTTTCTGCCCCGTGGCACACCTCAAGCTTGAACCTGCATCCCCAGGAGTTCCCTGGGAGGGCTGGAGACACCTAGCTATGCTTTCCTCCAAGTCTTTCACCCAGCAGGTGTGGGACGCGGGACACTGGTGCCCATGGTGTTGATCCTGGACCATATATATGGATCACTAAACCAGGATGTGGTAGAAGGGGGCAGAACACCCTGGGGGGCCTTGTTCTCACAGCGCACCTCTCATGTACCCTCAGTGTCCCCATTCCATTTCGTGGTGACTACATTGGACTGCAGGGGAACCCCAAGCTGCAGAAACTGAGGGGCAGGGAGGAAGGGCCTATCCTGGTGGCAGACACCGTGAAGAAGGTCAACCGTGGCAATGGCAAGGTAAAGAGTTATTGCCCCTGCTGGGCGTGGTGGTGGCGCACGCCTTTAATCCCAGCACTCGGGAGCAGATGCAGGTGGATCGCTGTGAGTTCGAGGCCAGCCTGGTCTACAAACTGAGTCCAGGACAGCCAAGGCTACACAGAGAAACCCTGTCTCGAAAAACAAAACAAAACAACAACAACAACAAAACACACAAAAATAACCAGCTATTGCCCCTGACAAGAGGGAAGAGGCCCACGGCCATCTGCTTACTCTCCGCCCAGTGTGCCTGCGGGGTAGGTGACAATGCCTGCCCTCTTTTTCTCCATGTCCCCTTTCTAGACATCTACTCGGATTCTTCTCCTGACCAAGGGCCACGTGATTCTCACAGACGCCAAGAAGTCCCAGGCTCAAATTGTCATTGGTCTGGAGAATGTGGCTGGGGTATCCGTCACCAGCCTGCAGGATGGACTCTGTAGCTTGCATCTGAGTGAGGCATGTGAACGTAGTCTCTGTCCTGGGTGTCCTGAGGCTGAGGTGGGCTGGATACACTAGAACCAAACTTCTCACTAGGAGTCTTTGATGTCCCTCAGGCTGCTCCTGAGAGAGGTGGTAACATTCACTGCTTTTTCCCCCCCTCTTCCTAAGACGTCATCAGCAAGCGCCAAGGGGGACATCCTAATAGTCAGTGACCACGTGGTTGAACTGCTGACCAAAATGTACCAAGCTGTGCTGGATGCCACGCAGAGGCAGCTTTCTGTCACTGTGACTGAGAAGTAAGGCCATGGGCTGGTGATGAGGGACAGCTTGGGACAGATGACCGGACTACTGGTCACTGTGACCGGGGAAATTCTTGCAATCAGAAAGTGAAACGGACTGTGTCAGGGCAGGGCTTGTAGGCTCTTCCTAGTGTTGTCCACACCTCCCTCACCTCACCAGGGGACTCTAAGCCGCAAGATCTCTTAGCTCATGAGTCACTGGATGGATGGGAGGTGTACACACACACACACACACACACACACACACACACACACACACAGGAGGCCACCTAGAAATGCAAGCATCAAGCTGAGAGGCCGGAGGCACTAGCTTAGGGTTCTGTCTCTCCTCCCTCCAGGTTTTCAGTAAGGTTCAAGGACAGCAGTGTGGCTGTCAAGGTCACCCAAGGCCCTGTGGGGAGCGGGAACAGCAAGCTGGTTTGCAAGAAGAAGGGGAGTCACTCCATGGAGGTGACTGTGCAGTGAAGAGGTTGGGGGGCCTCTTGGAGACGCAACTGCTTCCTTTGGATCAGATCTTCGCGTCTGACGTGAGGTGGGGCTTAGAGATGAAGAGCCCTCAAAGAGGCCTTACTGTCCCCTGGACCATTCCAGCACCCTCCCAGCTTCAACCGTCTGCCCACTAATAAATCATGTGGTTGAAAAGGGTCTGGGCGGCGTTGGCATGCCCATATTTACTCATTTCCTCACTCACTTACATATACTTATTTATTCACTTGGTTCTGAGTTTTATGCAGTCATGCTTGGACACCCATCCCCCTATGCCGTGTGTCCCTTAGGCTCCTGAGAGCCAGGGAGCGCAGACAATAAGGCAAAGAAAGGAATTGCCTCTGGCCTCCTTGACCGGCTGAGCTCTAGGGGGGTGCAGAAGTCTGGGAAAGGGTTCAGGTCGCAGGTGGCCAATGAGCTGATTCATTAAATGTGTCCCTGGAGGGATGACCTGCGGATGCCTGTCTTGGAGCCTGGGCTCCTTAGAGATAGAGCCTGAAAAGAAGCCTAAGGCTGCAGGGCTCATGCAAGCCAAGCTGAGGCAAGCTGGGGTATGCGAGGGGGGGGACCCTGCTCCAGGATCTCCACCACACTGTACCCCAGAGATGGGCTACATCACACCTGCCTCCCAGAACCCCTCTTTCTGTCCGTGGCCCTGAGATGCCAAGCTGCTGTTAATCACTGTCCCATAGCAGCAACACCCCCTTCCCCCTCCCCCTGCCCTCTCCCCCCTGCCACCTGCCCCCTACCACCCACCCCCCCACACACACAGCTGGCAGCCCTGATTCACACATTAGCATGTCTAGGACTGACTCCTTCTCTTGTCTTCCTTCATTTTCTCTGTCATTGTCATTATTTTTGTCTCAGTCTCGGACTGTGTCATGCCACCTCACTGTCTCCGTTTGTGTGGGCTTTGGCAATGTAAATGTGCAATTTTTTTTTTTTTTTTTGTGGGAAGTATTGCTTTATGTCTTTCCCGACTTTATTTCTCTCTCCTCATAGACCGTCCTGTCTCGCCACCCCGTTCTGTCTTTGGGGAACACGCTGCCTGCACGCAGCAGTAAAATACAGGTCTGCCCCCAGGGAGAGGTTCAGAAGGGCTGTCATTGTTCCTGTTACCAGCTCCACCCTCTCTGTCTCCTCCCTGCCTCCTCCACGGAGCTCTGAGGCTGGGGTCCCTTGCAGCCTCCATCGGCAGGCAGCTCACGGCCTGAGTAATCGCGCTGGTGGAGAGAGCTGATTAACGATCCTTCCTGCCTACAGATTCCTCTCTCTCTCTCTCTCTCTCTCTCTCTCTCTCTCTCTCTCTCTCTCTCTCTCTCTCTCTCCCTCTCCTCTCCTCTCTCTCCCCCATCTCTCCTCTCTCTCTCTCTCTCCCTCCCCCCTCTCTTCCCCCCCTCTCCCCGCCCCCGTCTCTGCCCAAGCCTGGAGCTTTGGTATAACCTCCTCTGGGCTGTAATGGGCCCTGGGCAGACAGAGGCTAGAGCCTGTGCTGTGGGGGCTGGGTCTGGAGGAGGGGTGGCCCAGGCTCTGTCTAGCTTCCCACCACCCACATGACAACTCCAACCTTGACTTCTCAGAATCGGAAGATCGTGAGATCGTGGCTGGCTGGGAGCGAGTGGTGACCTGAGCACCATCGCCCCCACTCTCTGCCTCATCTCCTGCTCCCAGGGCCCAAATTGTCGTCACTTTCCCGGTGAAGTGTCTGGTCATTTTCAGAAGCAATTTCAGGAGAAAATGCAGCTGCTGCTCCCAATCCTGCTTTTCTTTTCCCGGGGCTGAGGGAGCTGCCAGCTCCCTGGGTGGGGGCAGGGATGCGGAGGGCTCATCACCCCAGTGTTGCCTCCCCCTCCCTCCTCTCTCCCTTTTTTGCCTTTCCTTTCTTCTGGCGCTCTGGGTCCTGAAGTCTTTAGGGCTCCCATTTCCCCACCAATGAAAAAAGGCTGGCACTGACAGGATCCTGTCACCCGTCCTGCCCCACCCAGCCTTCTGCCTCAGCACCATCTGGCACTCTCAAAGTGTGGGTTGCTTCAGGGTCACGAGCCATCCTGGACCACCCTGACTCCCCACTAAGGAGATGCTCAAGGCCCTCAGAGCTTAACCCAGCTCTGACTCAGTCCAGGCTCAGATGTTCCTCCTCCTTGCCCTTAGGGCCTCTTCCTGGTTCTTGACTGCAGATACTGGTTGATGAGAGGAGACTGCTGCCCTTCTCCAGTGTCACATATGATCCAGCCCCCTCTCTCCTCAGTGTCTCTCCAAGATTACGGAGGGAGTACCCACTACTGCGGACAGGTCATCTGTGCACACAAGCATGTGGCCCCCTAGGGATTGGTTGGCTAACTTGTCTCAGCTCTGTGCAGCTGGGCATACATACAGTGAGGTTAGGGACTCTGGACTATGTGCTGTCTTCTCTATGGTGACAGTGCCTGAGGTATGCCTTGAGTAAAGAAATGTTCAAAGCAGGATGGGGGGTGGGGGGGGTGGGGGTGGGGGGAACCCTCCTAGGTGCTCCATAACCACAACACACACACTTCATGTATCACTTGCATATGATTTGTGGGCCAAATAAGGCTGCCTGCTCCAGCTTTCTAGTGCCCCCCCTTCACCACCACTCTAATTTGGGTCAGCATCAATTCTTTCAAGTCGTTGCTAATCTCAGAGATCAAGCGGTGATCAGCTCCCTCCCATCCCCTGTGAGCGACAGCATCATCAAAGGACATTATTCATGGTGGACCTTTGCTGAGGCCCTGCTTCCCTGATGTCAGGGCTTGGGGATGGGGACGGCTGTGCTGGGGGCGGGGGAAAGGGCTGGAGGAGCTGAGGCCACCGGGCTTTTGGGCTCACCTCTGCTGTTGCATAGCCAACTCCCTTGGGCGGCCAGCTTGGTCTTCTGTGCCCAGGCTGGAGAGGGTAGGTAGGAGAGGAGGAGGGAGCCATCTAGGGCAAGGTCCAATGAGAAACAGTGCCCAGGGTTCTCTGATGCACAAACATGTCATGCCGTTTGCATGTAAACAGCCTCCCACTTCTATTCCTCATCCTAGCAAATGTTCAAGGTGCTTGGTGCTGGCCTGTGTTCTTTGCCCACACAGTCCTGCAATTAAACTGGATAATGAGAAGCTCTTAATGAGGCCCCATTAACTTCCCGTGTCATAAAGAGACCTTGGTACCCGGCTGTTGACCACAGTCTGGCATGAACATGAGAACCTGTGCAGTCAGGGTGACTTTCTTATGACTGTGACCCAAGTCCCAGAGTGTGTGGAGCGGGGACAAGGCCTTCAGGACCCAACTACCTCCCGAGATGCTCATGTTTGGAAATGAAAAACAAACATCTTGGCTCTGACTTCCTTTTCCTTTTGTTTGTTTTCTGGAGACAGGGTTTCTCTGTATGATAACAGCTCTGGCTGTTCTGGACCTCGCTCTCTCTGGAGCAGGCTGGCCTAGAACTCACGGAGATCCACCTGCCTCTGCCTCCCACCTGGCTTTTTTTTTCCATAAAGTTTTATTGAACATCTATGATATGCCAAATACTTCAGGGTGAGGGATACCACAGCAGACAACATTCTTGTCCTTGGCACGCCTAGAAGGGTTGGTGCGTTTGGGGGGGACAATAAGATCTCAACATGTTGGATATAATAAGTGTTGGAAGAAGGAAGTGGGGGAGGTTGGGGTGGTCAGAGAAGGAATCTATGGTAAGTGGGGGGGGAACACACTATAATTGCCCCACCCCAACATGTGAAAGTGTTGGTACCCGGCTGTTGACCACAGTCTGGCATGAACACGAGAACCTGTGCAGTCAGGGTGACTTTCTTATGACTGTGACCCAAGTCCCAGAGTGTGTGGAGCGGGGACAAGGCCTTCAGGACCCATTTCCAACTCTGTAGCCGTCTATGCCCCCCTTGAAGAGTGAATGGTTTTCCTCAAAGGTCAACAGGCCAATGCAGCAAAGAGAGTGAGTGATTTAGGGTAAGAAGAGCTGGGCTGTGACTCTTCATTGATTACAGTATACTGAAGCGAGTCACTGAACCTCCCCAGCCTCAGTTTCCCAAGCAGAAAAATGGGTATATTTCTTATTTCTATCATGGAGGTGAGGGAAATCAAATGCCCACTGCATATCATATCTAAGCTCCTGGTGAGTATCCAAACCCTACAACCAAGTCCCAGCTGCCACTTTCCCAGAGCATGGCTGGCCCTCTCTGAGCTCTAATTCTGAGCCTGCCTCTTTCTCCTCCCCTGGCTCTCTCTCTCCTGGGCCAAGAAACCCACGGGGGAAAAAAAAACCCTTTATCTTTGTGGGATGTAGACAAGGACCGGAAGGGTCAGAGAAGATGTCTGAGCTTTGAGGGGAGAGGGGAGGCAATTTAGAGATGGCGTTGTGGAGTGGAGCAAGGTGAGGCAGGGGGAGCGTAGCCATGCTGTTTGCTCCTTCTCTCAGGCCACAGCAGGAGGGGCAGGAAGGTAGAACTCCAACGAAAGGCAGCTGAGGCACCTCATTCAGTCAGGAAGGAGAAGGGTGGGGAGGGGGGGGGGTGCATAGCACTGAGGGGGAGGGGGAAGGAGGGGGAGGGGAAGGAGGAAAAGAGGAGTGGGGTCTCAGTCCTCAGTCCAGCAGCCTCGCATCTCTCTTGGGATGAGCACCAGGAGACAGGAGAACCTCCAACCAGGAGGAGCACTGAGGGAGCCAGCTTCACCCCCAGTCTTCAAGTGGGACTTCGGCCCCAGCTGTCTTGGTGGTGGTGGTGGCAGAGACAGAGAGCTCACTCACTCGCTTTGAGCTGTTCCAGACTGGTAGCCAAGCCAGTTTAAAGGTTTAAAGAGAGAGGGGCTGCTGAGGTCCAAGAGGCGCACCTAGAGAGCTAGACCTGGAATGCGATTTTGTGAGAAATCACATACATCGGCATTCCGTGGAGCTCCTGCCTTGGGTGCCTTTGCAAAGTGGGCTGCTGGACAAGTCTAGCGAACTGCCTGGCCTGGTTTTGTGGTGTGTGTGTGTGTGTGTGTGTGTGTGTGTGTGTGTGTGTGTGTGTGTGTGTACATGCGCGTGCCTGGGTATGTGACTGCAGCCTGCATTTTCTCCCCTACCAGCCTTCCTCCTCCCCTCCAGGCACCCTGGGATTGGTGACTCTCAGCCCCTCCCCTCGACTCCCCCAAACCCTCCCAGAACCTTTATCAGGGAGCTGGGACTGGCTCTTGCCACCATCCAGAGTCCTTGCACTCCTGTCTCTCTCTCTGCAGCAGCACCTGCCAGCTCCCTGCTCCTGCCATCCATCCAGCTCCACAGGTAGGCTCTGGGAGGACAGAGTGGGGGCCTGAGGCTAGCATCAAAGATGAGGGCCGAGAGCCAGAAGGGGATGAAAGAGAGGGCAGCCTCAGCCTCTGCCGGGCCAGCAGGACACCAGGAAGGAGATCAGAAAGTGCCAGGGATGAGGGGGACTGTTGGTGATTGGCGTCTGGGGCTGGAATCAGGACTGAGTCTTCAGAAAGTTTTTCTCCTTGTCTTGGTGTTATCTGGTTCTGTAAGACAGTATCAGCTCAGGGGTCTCTCCTCAAGCTAACTAAGGAAACAGACGAGTGTACCTCTTGTGACCCTGTCATCCTCCGGATCTAGAGGTCCCAGTACCACGCCATTGCTCATTGTTGGGGCACATCCTGGGGAGATGTTTAATGGATGACTGGGGAAGCTGAGCCCAGATGATGTGCCCCCTTCTCAGAGATGCACCTCACTCTCCTTGGATCACGGCTTGGGACTGGAGAGCTGGGGGCTAGAAAAACGTGGTGGAGCCCAGCTGTTGGTCAGGAAGGCCTCCCGTGTTCCCACCACGCTGTGTGTTTTCTCCCTCCAACCTTTGTCCTTCAGGCGCCATGAGGAACGCCATGCTGTTCGCAGTCGTCCTGGCCCTCAGCTTGGCTTGGAGCTTTGGGGCTGTGTGTGAGGGGTCACAGGAGCAGGGTGTGCCTGCTGGGAGGCACAGCAAGGTAAGATGCGCCCCCGACAGAGTGCATATCTCAGGGAGACTTGCGAGTCTGTCTGTCTGATAGCTGGGCTGGTGAGATGGACATTTTGTCTCCAAATTTCTCTATGTCTCTGGCCCTCTCTGTTTCCGTGGTCTCCAAGGTACCTTTCTGTGTCTTGGATAAAGTGTACCCTTAAAACTGTTGTTCAGCATCATATGGACTGAGCAGTTAGCGTTTATGTATTTAGAAATATACACATACGTGTATATTTACGTATAGCAAGCATGAATTTGATCAAGCAGAGCGGAGTCCGTGGGGGTAGGCTCGTGGAAGGAAAGGAAATGGGAGAAATAATATAATTACAGATGCATTTCAAACATTTTTTTTTTTTTAGATTAAGAAATATGTTGTTCAGTCATTTGGTGGCGACGTAGTGATTGACTGGTACTGTGCGTAAGCAAGGGTGCGCAAGTTCTCAGCAGCATGGCCCAGCTCTGCCTCTTGCTAGGGGAAAACTCTCCTCCTGGATAGAACCAGATGCAGGCAGAATTTCTCCCCCAGTGGCCGGCCCCCCCCCCCCCGCTATTTCATCTATATCAGCTACACCTGTTTTTTTTCAAGTTGTGGACCTCCTACCCCCCCTCCCGCCCCCACGCGCGCGCACACACACACACACACACACACACACACACACACACACACACACACTGCTTACCCACCTCCCATAGTCTCAGGTGTGCCTAAGGTCCCAAGCCTTCCCTTCCTCTCTTCTCCCTTGTCTTTTTCTAGCCTCTGCCTCTGCTTCGTCAGACTAGTGAAACAGAAATCAAAAAACAAGCCAGGATGAGCCTGGATTTCCAAAGTTTCTCCAAGGAAAAAAGAATAGGACTTGTCAGGGTCGGTGTAGGGGGAGTGCGCATGGAGGAAGTCTTTTCAGGGCTGGCAGCGGTTACACTGTTACAAATGTTCTGACGATGATTACAGGTGGGACTTATTACACACTCAGTATTCCGAGTCTCACTGCCTCTCCAGCTCGTCTGTTTAGCATCTCATTACTTGGGGTGGGCTGAGTATTTGAACAATTTGGAAAAAGTGGCTTCTGGGAAGCTGTGTGCTGGGCAGAAAGAGAGGAGAACACACACACACACACACATGCATGCATGCACACATAGATACACACACACTCACACACATACACACACACACACACACACACACACGCATCCAAGGGCAGCTGCACAGGTGGCAGCAGTGCTCAGGAAGTGTCAGGCACAGCAGGCTGAACCCTGTGTGGTCAGGGAGGTAAGACTATCTGGGTTCCTCAGAAGCAAGCTGGCTTCAGCGCCTTGGGCAACAAGAAAAGCCCTCTGCCTCTGTTGGTCAGCAAATAAGACCATCTCTCTCCCCAGGGTCCATGAGGATGAGGAGTACCGCTTGGGGTACTTGTGCGTGGGGAGCCTGGCTGTACACAGGGCACGACTGAGATTCAGAGAAGTACCCCCTAAAGCAATCAGCAGCAGCATTTCTCTGGGTGCTTGGCATGTACCCACAGACGCTGCTGTATCTGAGATGCTACCTAAATAAATAAAATAAAGAAGTAAATCCTGAGGCTAATCCAGTGCTCACGAAGGGCAGGGGGCTCTGGAGTCTGGGGTTCTGTTGGAGGGGCAGGAGAAAGGCCATTCTGAGTGAGTAGGAAGGACGGGAGGACATGGGTGGGGCGTGGACCTCAGCTCTCTGCTCTTCTCCCCTACAAGGACTCTGCTCTGTATCAGCTACCTCCGTTCCTGCTTCAGAGACTCTATGACAGCCGCCCAGTCTCCCTGGAAGGATTGCTGAAAGTGCTGAGCAAGGCTAGCATGGGTAAGAGGCAGCTCTGGAGGGGGAAGGGTCAAGGGTCAGGGTCCTGTGGGAGGGAGGGAGACAGGGGTTGTCCTAGCTGTCGAGGAGGGCAGTGACTTGAATTCCTCTGGAATTGTTTCCATTTACACACGTGTGCCTGCCTTCACAGGACCGAAGGAGACATCGCTGCCACAGAAACGTGAGTAGCTTCCCCCCCCACCCCCACCGCCCCCGTCAGTGTTGACCGCTTGCCTGGAAGTTCCACAGGCGTGGGTGGGGCCCACCGGCTGGTTTGGAAGGCCTCCTCTCAGCTGGTGCAGACAATATGCCAGCTGCAATTGCTTAGCCAGCCTTTCTGAGTGGGAGATGGCACGGGGAACAAGGAAAAAGCAGGTGTGAGGGGCATGGGAGACTGACCCTCCCTGGCTGGCTGGTGACTGGGAACTAAAAGGCTCTCCTGGTGGCAATGAAGACTCTAAGCCAGGCACCTGCTGTGGTAGATAGAAAATGGACGGGGTGTGTGTGTGTGTGTGTGTGTGTGTGTGTGGCAGGGGAGCGGGCGAAAAGAGAAGGTGTGTAGAGAGCATATACCCGCTAGCTGTGGTGTTCAAGCTCCCTCCAACGAGACAAAGACATGGCGACACAGTTCTAATTCCAGGACTCAGGAGATTAAGGAGGATGGAGAGTTTAAGGGTAACCTGGGCTACATGGCAAGTTCCAGGGAAGCCTAGTCCTGGTGGTGGTGGTAGTGGGGGGGTGCGGACAAGAATTGGAGATAGCTGGGTGTGGCGGCCATGCCTCTAATCCTAGGACTAGGGAAACAGAGGCAGTGTGAGCCCCAGGACAGCCAGGGCTACACAGAGAAACCCTGTCTCGAAAAAGAAACAACTTGGAGTTAGGGAACCCATATTCCAGTCTCAGCAGTCTTGGCGTGTATGTTGACAACACTGGCCTTTTCTTTCAGGTGACATGCATGATTTCTTTGTGGGACTTATGGGCAAGAGGAACAGCCCGCCAGGTCAGTACACCCAGAGGGAGGGTCTGGGGACTGCTAAGGGTATGTCAGAAGTGCCTTCCAAAGTCTGTGGCCCTTTCTTTCTCAGTCAGCTCAGAGGGACACTCAGGATCAGTCATGCCCCTGAGCATGGGGTAGGACAGCCCTGCTTAGCTGAGAGAGGGACAGAGCCTGTGCCTCCTTCCTGGTCTCCCAGCTCATAGCCGACCCTTCACCGATCCCTCCTAACTATGCTGCTTGCTTTACCACCAGACACTCCCACTGATGTGGCTGAAGAGAATACTCCCAGCTTTGGCACCCTCAAATAGGCCCCCAGTACAGAAGAGGTAAGCACTATTGGCTGGCGGGGGGTGGGGTGGGGTGGGGTGGGGAGAGGGAGATGTCAGTCAGCTGTGGTTTTCATGCATGCTGCCAACGCATGCCTGGACCTTTGCCCTAAAAGACAGGTACCTAGACAGTGTGCAGCACACAAGTGTCAAGTGCAGTGATGCTTAGAGATACTCATGTACACACACACGCACACGCATGCACATGCACATGCACGCATCCCTGCTGTTTCCTTTCATCCCTTTCTCCAGTATCATGGACGATGATGATTACTGATATCGTCAGCGGTAGCAAACAGGGAGAGGAGCCCTGTGGGGCTGCTGCACAGTCAGCTGGTGTTTTGGATGCTGTCTCTTGGTGAGAGCCTCTCTCATCCTCTGTGGGTCTGATCCACAGCTGAAGTGTTTACTGAAGTGGGTTGAACTGTGCTGAGTGACAGCCTCAGGAGGCAGTCAGGTACAGCTGTGATTTAGGAAGAGATCCAAGGACGCTAAAAGTCTATGCCAATAGCAGCAACCACATCTTAGCTCCTCAGTGCAGCAGGCCGTGTCTCCTTGGCCAAGTGACGTAATACTGTGCCTCAGTTTCCCCACCTGGACTATAAGGGTGGTGATAAAAAAATCTCCCAGGGTTGCGGTTTTATAGACAAAGCCTTTTTTAATAGCTCCTGGCACACTGAGAGTCATCTCTGTTATGGCTCCTCTGGTCTAGGAGCTGGGTGTTGGGGAGGGTGGGTGGAGAATGTCCTTATGTGTCCCCTGGCTGGCTTTTATCTTGACTGCCGAAAGCCATCTAGGCCAGACCTCAGGACCGAGTGAGCCGAGAGATTCCTCACTTGTCCACCAGTGTGAACGCCCCTCAGGGAAGCCTAGTCAAAACACAGAAGCTTCTGCCTTGGCGCTGTCTACCCACGCACACGCACGGCATCGGCAGCTGAATTGATAATTTCCTTTTTTGCTGGTTTCTAAAGAGAAGGAAGACAAGGTGTGAGCAGGGATCTGGGAAGTCCCTCGTCTCAGGGTGTCCCGTCTGAGAGCCAAGAAGCTGACTCCTGGTGCCACCTGCTCACGACTCCCTAGGACCAGGGCCTGGGTCTGGCCCCCCCATTTGCTGTTGTGTGAGGGGGCACAAAGGGCTGTACCAACTATAACTTGCTGATTACATGGCGCTTACCGGGTCATTTTGCTCTCATTAGATGGTTATTTCAGCCCTGCCAATGGCCAGATAATTATATGGGTCGCTATATCTTGGTGGCATCCTCTCCTCCAGCGCTGTGCACTGGCCATAAAGATAATTACAGTGTCATTTTGCCATAGTATTTTATACAAACGGTAAAAAGCAAGTGCATTGTGGAAACCTACTTTTAATATGTGCTGGTGAATCCAAGCTCTTTGAGAGGGATTGAGACAGTAATTGTAACTGTTCTGGTCTCACCACCCATGGCGTTCTAAGCCTGTTAGGTGCCAGACAGATGGGGCATACAGTCCCCAGAGACTAGCACTTAAAGATTAGAGGAAGCGGAGCAACACGGGTGACTTCGTCATCTTATTTCATTCACACGAAGCTCCCGACAAGGGACACCGTTCAGAGCCAGTCTGGGAAGACTGGTTTCATCAGGGGAGGACCAGTTGCTGTGGACGGGCTGTGCCGGCCCTGTGGGAGTGCTGGATGACATAGCCCAGTCACTTCCCCATTTGCACGCACCCCACAGGCCATGGCCCTGTTTAGCACATTGTGGAAAGGGCAGGCACCTGCTGCCAGTGGTTCTCCAGCCCAAAGGCTGCTGGGACAACTCAGAGTTAGGCTGTTCCTTCTGCAGAGGTGGCCATCCCTTGTTTCTGCAGAGGGCGGGACGGCAAGGATGTGACTTCTAAAGTTTTATTTTTTGTCCTTAGCGCTCCATGTCTGGACCCCTGGACTGCATCCATGAGTCCCGGTGCATGCTTTCCTGTTGCCTGTGCTCTTTCCCTGCCTGGAAGACCCCTGCCAACGCCCTTGCCCACTTAGCATAGAGGCTGCGTATGAAGAGCCTCAATCCCACGGGCACTAAGCATGGACTATGCTTTCTGTAGTGTCCTGCACTGAAAATACAATGCCTCCTCCTCTTCAACAATAAAAGGTTTTTACAAGGGAGTGATGTGATAGATTGATGAGTGGGCTTTTTCCAATAAATACATATATACAAAAAAAAAAAAAAGATAGAGAGTGGTTCATCAGGTAAAAGGGTATGCCACACAGGCCTGATGACTCAAATTCAGTCCCTGGAATCTACCATGGAAGGAGATAATTGACTCTCAAAGATTGTGTTTTTGGCTATCCTTCCTTCCTTTCTTGCTTCTTTCCTTCCTTCCTTCCAAGGTTTGTTTATGATGTATACAGTATACAGTATTCAGCCTGCATGTGTGCCTGCACTCCAGAAGAGGGCACCAGATCTTATTATAGATGATTGTGAGCCAATATGTGGTTGATGGGGATTGAACTCAGGACCTTTGGAAGAGCAGACAGTGCTCTTAACCTCTGAGCCATCTCTCTAGCCCTTCAAAGATTGTCTTTTGACCTCCACATGTATGCCATGGCATGAGCCACTTTTCTTACACACATACAAACACACTTAAAAACACTAAACATATTTTAATAGACACACCTTTGTTTTAGATACATAGTAATGGTTTTAATAGAGCCCTAAGCAATTCTTCATACAATTAACATATTTGGTGATTAAAAGAGCAGATATACAAGCCAAGTGTGATGGCACACGCCTTTAATCCCATTAGGGGTAGAGACAGGTGGATTTCTGAGTTTGAGGCCAGCCTGGTCTACAGAGTGAGTACAGGACAGCCAAGGCTACACAGAGAAACCCTGTGTGGAAAAACAGAACAGAATAGATATACACCAGTGTGGGGACACATGCCTGTAACCCCAGCAGTCAGGGAGTACAGGCTGGAAGATCTTGAGTTCAAAGCCAGTCTTGGCCACAAAAGGAGACTGTTTCAAGAAAACAAAAACAACCCTCAACATTGGATAGTTGCTAACAGTCAAAAACCTTCATAAGGCTGGGTGTGGTGACACACGTCTTTAATCCCAGCACTTGGGAGGCAGAGGCAGGTGGATCACTGTGAGTTCGAGGCCAGCCTGGTCTACAAAGTGAGTCCAGGACAGCCAGGGATACACAGAGAAACCAAAAATAAAAAAAAATTAAAAAAAATAAAAACAAAAACAAACAAAAAACCCAACACACACACCAAAAACCAAAACAAAACACAACAACAACAACAAAAAACCCTTCATAGCCAGTTTCAGATGAAGGGAAAACAGACATTCTGACAGGCTTGCCTATGTTTCTAGGCAGGGCATGGGAAAATTCAGTTAGCAACTCCTGCACTTCATAATTAGGGGCCTGTGTAAAGACTTTTCTCTCTCTCTCTCTCCAAATGTTAGCGTGGGTTCTGACAGACCCTGGGGATGATGGTAGCCATTGCTGGGTGGCTGTTTCCTCTGGGTTCCACCGGATTATTACCATCTCCAATCAGAGCAGCCATGATCACCCTTCTGAGGCTGGCTTACAAACATTCCCATGTGAAGGAGGCAGAAGGCTAAGGAACTGTGGCAGGGCACTTCACATGATCACCCTTCTGAGGCTGGCTTACAAACATTCCCATGTGAAGGAGGCAGAAGGCTAAGGAACTGTGGCAGGGCACATCCCGTGGCACTTCCTGTGGCTCTTCCTTGTGTGGCTTGCATGAATGTTGCCTGTTGGGGTAATGTTCTTGTGGACTGTGTAGCATTTACCCTTGTTCATTCAAACGCTGATTTCTCTAACCTCACTATCTGGTTTCAATTCTGGACATTGCACTGTGATGTTTATTCTAAGTATCTCCTGTTTCAAGTTTGTGTAAACATGCCACCATTTGTTCTCTGTGTTGTCAATAAAAGCCACCTAGCCAATACTGAGCAATACAGAGACTAGGGTGGGGCAGCCTGGTCCAGTGAGGAGAGGAGAAAGAGCAGGAAGGACATGATGGATGCACATGGGTGGTCCAGGGAGCTCCAGAAGGAATGAGCTGGACCTAGAATATTAGTAAAATGCAAGTATAAAGTGGGAAATCAGAGTGGGAGGAAGCTATACTAGTTTGGAGGTTTTAATGGAGTAATTATTGCACAGCATTGTGCTAAAGGCAAATTAAATAGATCCTAGTCTCTCTGTATGGTTATTTGGGTACAAAGCTGGTTAAGAAGTAACTTCTGATTAAAATAATAACTCAATATTAAATGTTAATAATCACTCAACCATTTCCCATGCCTATATAGCTATACATGTAACCTGCTCCTGGATGTAACCTCAAACTCCAAAGTCAAATGTTCACCAAGCTGAACTTGGAAACAGGGATCTCTTTGGACTGCTGTTGCTTTCTCTATCTGGGACCAATAATAATAGACCCCTACTCCCGCAAAACAAAACAAAACCCACAGCACCCACACATGGGTTTTGTGGTATGGCAGGGTTATGGACAAGCAGACACAGCTTGGTCCAGTTGGGATGGGGGTTAGAAGGGGAGGTTATTACAGAGCCCAAAAGAGAGGCAGACACAACCATGTCTCTCAGATTCTTCTTCAGTAGTGTACCAGGCCTTTCAACAGTGGCATAGTAGACCCCAGATTGTGGCCTGACATGTCAGGAGCCTGCGTGTCTTTTGTCAATCTGACGTGATAATGATCACAGCCCCTCTGACCCCCAAGGGGGCTCTGTACCCCAATAAAACATCATGGGAATGCTCCAAGCTCCCAGTCTTGGTAGGTGGTTGTGAGCTGGAGAAACGCACAGCCTTCTCAAGGCACCGCAGGGACCGGGCTTCTGAGAAGATGCTGTTTCCTGCAGTTCTTCCTCCTCCGGCAAAGCTCTAGTTTCCAACTGGCTCCCTTTTTGACTGACAGCCTCACAGTGCAGGTGGGGAAGACAGAAAAAGTACCCATTCACAGCTAGGTCAAAAAGTAACCGCATTCAGTGGTGTTGAGGACTCCAGGTGGGAGTGAGGGGCACCAAGGGCTTCTGTGGCAACCTATCCATCAACTTTAAGGAAAGGGAAAAGATGGGAGGCCATTGGGGGGGCGGTCCTTAAGAGTTCTGATGGATATAGCTCTTCAGTTGCTGGCTTCTGAGGGTGTGGGAAAGGGCTGGCCATGTCCAATGGGGCATGTTGTAATCGGCATACTGTTTTTGGGTGGGTGGGGGCACAAAGGTGGGAGGGCAGGCCTGGAAGGAATAAGAAGGAAATGAATGAGATGCATCGTATGAAATTCTCAAGTAATCAATAAAAGTATTATGTTGGAAGAGAAGTGACCGCACTCCAGATTCTAGAGCCATTCCCTGGAAGTCATCTATCTGACCTTTTATTTTTATTTTATTTTATTTATTTATTTTGGTTTTTCGAGATAGGGTTTCTCTGTGTTAGCCTTGGCTGTCCTGGACTCACTCTGTAGACCAGGCTGGCCTCGAACTCACAGCGATCCGCCTGCCTCTGCCTCCCAGAGTGTTGTGATTAAAGGTGTGCGCCACCACAGCCTGGCCCTATCTGACCTTTTAAACCGAGCTGTCTGCAGGGTATTTTGAGACACTTCTGCAGGCTCTGTAGAATTTCTTAGGGATGTGAAAGCCCCAGGAGTCAGTTCTACTCAAATCTGGAGTCTGGCATGTATGCTGAGCTGTGACAGTCGGCTGCCAAGCAGAACATTAATGCAGAGAGGTTGCTCTCTGGTGGGGCTGACAAACATTACAGTGCCAGGGATCTCAGGGGAAAGCTTCACTTTCCCTCTCTCCTCTCTTCTCTTCTCCCCTCCCACTCCCTCTCTCCCATCTTTCTTCTCTCATTGTGTAACCCAGTCCAGGCTAGCCTTGAATTCACTATGTAGCCCAGGCTGGTCTTCTGAATCCTGCGTTAACAGGCATTTGATACCGCACCCATCTTCTCAAATTCCTATTTACTGTACTTAGAGCACCGAGCCCCTCCTTCCTGGTATAAGGAGGCTGAAGTCTAGAGAGACCTAATCCCTCTAGTAAATTTCCAGCCCTTTCTTCCCACTTAGCTTTGTGCACCTGTATCATTGTAACTGTGTGGTAATTAACTTTAACAAGACTAGGTAATAAATAGCATACACTTTTTTTCTTTTTGTCTATTTGTTCCCCCCCCCCCCCCACCCCTGAGACATAGTTTCTCTGTGTAGCCTTGGCTGCCCTGGACTCACTTTTGTAGACCAGGCTGGCCTGGAACTCACAGTGATCAGCCTGCCTCTGCGCTGGGACTAAAGGCATGCGCCACTGCACCTGGCTAATAGTATACACTTTGCCCCTACACCTTACAGGTGGCTCATTAGCTGGTGACGTTGCCTGGGCTCCATACTCCAAAGATGTATTTAGATAAATTGTCTTATATTAATGCCAAAAAAGACACAGAAGGCATAAACTGAGGTAAAAACTTGCTAGTTCAGGGAGGTAACTTTATTATCTGAACTATATACAAAATATCTATTTACAAGCCTGATTCTACAGCTAAACTGCTGGCTCTTTAAAAATCTTTTATCTGCGTTATTCTACTGAGCTAGTCTACCCTTCTCTTGAGTGCCCCCAAACCCAAGAGGGCGCGTTAGCTCTCTTAACTAGAATACTGTTTTGCCTGTGTCCTGCCAGCTGCCTCTCTATTGGTCCTGCAAGCCCAACGAGAAAATCCCTATTTTTAAAATGGAGCTCCTTCCAGGAGGGATCTTCCAAGGCAAAAGGGAACTCAAAAGTCCGATCGCTATCACAGAAGTTTCTAGCTCCTCCTCTACAGCCTCGACAGGCTGAACCATGTCACCTTGGGGTGGTGGTGG
>CAJRSG010005071.1:0-18907 GCA_907169655.1 Acomys percivali | reverse complement strand
AGCGCAAAGTGTCTGGATTATATAGTGAAGAGCCTCTAGGAGAGAGGGTGGGGCATGCCAGACACGCCCTAAAATAGGTAGGGAACTAAGGGATCCTGGGAGAACCTGACCACTAGGTCCGCTTTGGTTAAATAAGCAACTCAGCTGCTTGGCAAGGACTTAACATGGGACAAACGGGGACGTCCTTTCAACTGTCTTAACTGCAAACAGAACTCTTAACCTCAAGGTATGCTGATCTTGCTTTGGTCTCCCCACAATCCCTTGAGCCCTGGAGTGGGTACTGCCGACAAGCACTCAGTAACTACTTATTCTCAGCACTTAGCAGTTAGGAGCCTCCGCAGCTTAACCACTGCCCGCTGCAAAAAGGAGCCTCCCCTAGCCGGGGGCGGTGGGGTACGCCTTTAGTCCCAGCACTCGGGAGGCAGAGGCAGGCGGATCGCTGTGAGTTTGAGGCCAGCCTGGTCTACAAAGCGAGTCTAGGATAGTCAAGGCTACACAGAGAAACCCTGTCTCAAAAACAACAACAACAACAAGAAGTCAGGGTAAAAAGGCACCGAAAGGGAAATAGGAGAAGGAGCCCCGGAACGCAGGAATAAGTGGGAATCCAGTGGGCTTGCCCCACCACACCAAGCGGGATGAACTGAGCTGTGTCCTGCCCAGGATTCCCTCAGGCGTGGCTACCTCAGAGTGTTAGAGACTGAACTTATCCGGCCCAGACAGAGAACATCCCATACAGCACTTAAAAGAGAGGCTAGGGCTGGAGAGATGGCTCAGAGGTTAAGGGCACTGGCTGCTCCTCCAGAGGTCCTGAGTTCAATTCCTAGCAACCACATGGTGGCTCACAGCCATCTGTAATATGATCTGGTGCCCTCTTCTGGCCTGCAGGTGTATATGCAGGCAGAGCACTGCATATATAATAATAAATACATCTTTATAATAATAAATACATCTTTAAAAAAAAGAGAGAGAGGCTATTCTCTGGTTATTATATTTCATGTACTAGGCCATGAAGGCCCCATCTGAATGCCATGCCACAGATTTTACCTCCCTCTGAATTAAAGGTCAGACCCGAGAGATATCTTCTACCACTCCTTCACCCCCCTCCTCACTGTCCAGTTCTTCCACAGGTTTCACGTTTTTAGGAACTCAGGACAGGGTATCAGCATAGACAGGCTTTTGTTTGTTTTGTTTTTGAAGACTGGGTTTCTTTGTGTAGCCTGCCTGTCCTGGAACTCACTCTGCAGACCAGGCTGGCCTCGAACTCATCGATCTCTGTTGGTGTACTTTTGACCAATTATTTAAAAATATATATTTATTTACTTATTTATTCTTATGTATACAGTGCTCTGCCTGCATGTACACCTGAGGGCCAGAAGAGGGCATCAGATCACATTATCTAGGTGGCTGCTGGGAATTGAACTCAGGACCTCTGAAAGAACAGACAGTGCTCTTAACCGCTGACCATCTCTCTAGTCCCTTAACCAACTATTTTTATTTTTGGGTTCCTTCAATCTCTTCCTCCCTACTCCACCCCAATCCCTTCCAACACCCCAACACTCATCAGGAGAGAAAGAAGGTTAGTGGGGAGAGGGAACATAGTTTTACTTAGCTGCTTCCCTGCTGTTTGTGGTCGTTGGATTCCTCGGGGCAAGTCCAATCTCTGTTTCAGGCTATCTCCAACTTCTTATCTGCATCAGAAGCAACCAGGAGCAGCAGGGGAAGCACCAGCAGCCTTCTTCTTTCTCTGAGGCCCCAGTTGCTCTCCCAGTCTGGCTTTTATCCCCACTGACAAAGACCACGCCCCCCACACGAGGTAGTTCACAGCTGAATAACATCACGCACCCTCTCAGGAGGCAGTTATCAGCTGTGGACAAGCTGGAGCAGTCCCCATATCCCACACCTGGGATTAAAACAAAACCACGTTTACATATAATCCAAACCTTCCACAACAGAGATCCACCTGTCTCTGCCTCCGAGAGTGCTGGGATTAAAGGCGTGAGCCACCACCTCCTGGCCTTTATGTAGCCCAGGCTAGCTTCAGATATGCTACATAGCAGAGGATAACCTTGACCACTGAAGACTTTTGTATAAACTGACAACATGACCATTCCATGGGATGGTTAAAGGGAAGGTTTTTTTTTTGTAGATGTGAGAGAGAGCACAGCTAGAGGCATCTGGAAGAGTCCAGAGCAGAGAGGAAACACGCAGAATATAGGCGGCTATCAGACTTAGCCATGCAGGAGAGAAGTGGGAGGAGAGAGAGAGAGGAGATAGTGTGTGTGTGTGTGTGTGTGTCGGGGGCACAACAGGAAACTTAGTACCGTTACAAGGCCGGTGAGTAGATGGCGGGAGGGGAGCCCGTGAGCTGGAGGGAGTTTAGGGTAGAGGACAAGGTGAGAAGCGCGAGGATGCCAGCGTGGACTCTGAATTGAATTGTGTAACAGGAACTTGTGACACCGAGGGAGGCTGAAGGCCGGGTATTCCCTCTGCCGTGCAGATGGGCGCCACAGATAGCCGTTCTGCCAGTGATAAATGGCTTCTTTTGGCAGAGGGGAATCGGCTTTGCACGTTCCTGAGGAAGCTGGTTTTTATGTAACCGCCAGAAATCCTCCCAAAGCTAGGTGGAGCCATTGCTGGATATTTGGGCTACTTTTTGGAATTTTGGGAAATGGAGTGCCCTTTGGACCTAGCACGCTCTGTCTTTACCTCCTGAACTCTGGGGGTTACGAACACACGCCACCACACGTGATTTACGTGGCACTGGGGGGTAGTGGTGGTGGAAATTAGGGTCTTTACGCTCGCTAGGGAGGCGTTCTACCAACCGATTACATCTTGGGCTCATTTTTTTTTTGTTTTTGGTTGGTTGGTTGGTTTTTTTTGAGACAGGGTTTCTCTGTGTAGCCTTGGCTGTCCTGGACTTGCATTGTAGACCAGGCTGGCCTCGAACTCACAGGGATCCTCCTGCCTCTGCCTCCCGAGTGCTGGGATTAAAGGCGTGCGCCACCACCGCCCGGCCTGGGCTCATAATTTACATTCTCTTTTCCCCAACCATATAAACTTGCAAGCCAGCCACCTCCACCCGCAGCTCTGCTGACTCAGAGGCCAATACAGAGCTTGGTATCTACACGCCTCTTGCTCGTAGCTCCAAGCTTACGTGGGCAAGTTCTTTCTGGGTGGAAAGCTGAGGCTGAGTGGCTTATTGCCCGGGATGACTAAGCACCTGAAGCCACAGATGCTTCCCGCTCCTGTTCCACGTGTGCTGCTTTCAGGGATTGCAATCCATAGTCTCGTCTGTCAGTCACGTTGGTGGTGTCCTTGCACTCTTGTGGAAGGCTCAATCATCAGGAAGGCTTGCCGATCCCCTTCACACAGATGATGACAGCCACTCGGGGACACTGCTCCACCTTAAGATGAACAGCATTAGTTGTATGTCTTTTTACCCACAGCAAGGTCGGTGCAACTGCAGGAAGACATGCCATGTCTTCTCCTCCTCCTCCTCCTCCTCCTCCTCTTCCTTCTCCTCTTTTCTTCTTCAGATTTATTATGTATACAATGTTCTGCCTGCATATGTGCCTGCCTGCCACAAGAGGGCACCAGATCTCATTACAGATGGTTGTGAGCCACCATGTAGTTGCCTGGAATTGAACTCAGGACCTCTGGAAGAGCAGCCAGTGCTCTTAACTTCTGAGCCATCTCTCCAGCCCATGTTGAATTTTCTTAAAAAAAAAAAAAAAAAAAAAAAACTAAAAATAGAATTCCCATATGACCCAGACATATCACTTCTGGACCCAAGGCTTTGATATCCTGCTACACAGACACTTGCACATTTGTGTTTATAGCTGTTCTCCATTCACTGTGCCAAGGGGACGGAACTGACCCAAACGTCCATCGACTGGCAGATAATGAAAATGTTGTATGAGTATATAATCAGCTTTCACCCAGCTGTAATGAAAGGTAGGGATTATGACAGTTTGAAGAAAAAAGGATGGAATTGGAGAATACACTAAGAGAGGTAGAAAGACAGACATTACCCATTCTCTTTTATACGTAGGTCCTTCTAAAATTTTTATGTTTTTGCATTTAGTTGGGAGTGTGTATAGAGGCGACAAAACTAGAAAGAGACTCAAAAAAGGGGTAGGGCTTTCAGGGAGATGGGTGACGGGAGGATAACAGAGCACGTGATCTGAAGGCAGGAATGGAGACGGGGAGATGGAGGAAGGGAAGGGGGTTGTGGAGGATCAAACAAAACTAAAACGTACGAAAATGTCATAAGGAAACTCATTGCTTTGTAGCTAATTATAGAAGAGGAGGAGGAGGAGGAGGAGGAGGAGGAGGAGGAGGAGGAGGAGGAGGAGGAGGAGGTTTCCCAGAAACCAGGCAGGGGGCGGGGCTTCTTAAATTACCCGTCTCCCTCCCCCAAAGGGCCTAGTCTTGTGCTATCTGTACTAATAATCTTAGCTGCTGACAGTTCAAAAGGACAACAACCCAGTCATCGCCAGAGGACAGACTTGGCTAATAAAACCTGTATATTCGGTGCATTTGACACAATACTTCCTTTCAGTGTCGTCTACCAGTTGGCGGTGGGAATGAAAACATACCACTTACCAAAGTAAATAATTACTGAATAGTCAAAGTAGCTTAGAGCAGTTAGCAACACCCGCTGCTGCGTCTGCCTCTTCCCATTTATCCATCACCAATTGCTAAATTAATCCTGCCAGGAGCTGTTCCTGGCTGCCCACTGCCCTCAGACACGGGGGACTAATGAGAGCCTGGTAGGCTCCTTCCCTGTGGAGGAGCCAGGCCGGGGTGTCCTGGCTGCACAAAGGATGTGGGCAGGGGAGATACTTCTGGTTTTAAGGCTAGTCTTTACACACACACACACCCCTACACCGCCAACAGGCTTTACAGAGCACCCAGATTGTCTGCACCCCGGGAAGGGTGACAGACAAAACGCAAAGCTCACAGGAGGCATGCCCTAAGCCAGCGAGCACACAACTTGTCTGTCAAGCTGCAGGAGCGCAGGATTGCCCCTGGGTTTGCCGCCACGGCGAGGGGCTGGGGCGGGCTCCCGGCTCCGCCCGGCCGTCGGGGGGCGCTGCCTCCTCCCGTGCGGCGGGGGGCGCTGCGGGCCGTGCGGCGGGGGCGGCCCGGGCCGGCGCGGCGAGCGGCTCGGCGGATGGAGAGTCTGGCCGCGGCCGGCGGCGCCGCCTCCTCGTCGGGCCGGGCACGGCGGGCCGGGGCCTTTGTGTGAGGCGGCGGCAGCGGCGGCGGCGATGGTGCTCGGGCCCCGCGGAGCCGGGTAAGCGCGGTCGGGTGAGGGCTGCCCCTCCGCTCGGCCTCTCTGCTGCTCTGGCTGGGCGCGCCCCGCCGGCCGGCGTCCCCGGCTCGTCCCTTCCTCCTTCTCTCCCTCCCTGCCGGCCGCCGGGCCTCGGCTCCCAGGGTGCCTGGCCTGGGGCTGCCCCCCCTTGCCGCGGTGCTACGCCCCCTCCGCCCTCGCGGATTGCAGGGGGGAACTCGGCGCCACCAGACCGTTGGGGCGCACATTCCCTGCAAGTTCCAGATCCACGGGGTTCCCGGAGCCTCCCACAGTGGATGAGTGGCCTCCAGGGCTTGGGAGACGGCGTGGTTGGTACCCGACTAGATCCAGACGAGTTCTGGGCCCCGGAAAAAAGTTGGGAATTGTTGGCAGAACCTGGTGCGATGGAGAAAGGGGTTGTGCTGCTCGCCCAGGGCGACTTGTGAGACGCACAAGCATGTGACCAGCCAGAGCGGAAAGGGGGGAAAGTGATGTTAAAAAGGCTTGACGGAGTCTTTCCCTTGCAGGAGGCATCCGGGTGTTAGTAATTGTTAGTATAAGGTTGGTAAAGACAAACGCATCGTACCCAAGTAACGTTAGATACCACAGCTGTGTTCGATTTGCTTTCTTCTTTGCTTACTTGTTTAGCTTCGTCCACCGGACACAGTAGCGTCCACAGAGTAGGCATGTAGCCTGAGGAGGAAAGGCAAGGGGGGGGGGGGAATTCCAGAGTGTGAGACTTTTGAGCTGGGTCTGGTGGCTCCTATCTGTAATCTAGCATCTGGGAGGTAGGGGCCGGAGAGTCACGAGATCAAGGCCGTCCTTAGTAACAGAGCAATTTGAGAGTCAGCCTGGGCTACCTAAGACCATGTCTCAGAAGGGACAGAGAGGGGGCGGGGACTTGAAAGGACAGCTACTGTAGACAAGTAAAAGTGCAACGGTTGTCTCTTCTTCAGTAGCTAGTGGAGCTTGGATGAAGGTGTTCCAAGTGTATTTGTGGCGGTTGGCACTGTGAGGAAGAAGGATAGACTTAATGACAGAAGACAGTTTATATAGGAAGACGTTAATAAAGAAACCCGAGCCTGTGGTAGTATAGAGGACTGTGCTCAGTAGACGGTCTCCCGCTAGTTGGAACATTCCTAGCTTGGTACCTGCAGCTCATGCTCATCTTTTTAAATAGACAGTTTGGCTTTATAGCACAGGCTATCCTAATAGCACAGGCTGTCCTAGAACTCCTGCCCTGTGGCCTTCCATGTACTAGAATTGTAGGTATATGTCATTGCACCTGGCCTTTTAGTTTAGTGGTTTGTTGTTGTTGTTGTTGGTTTGTTTTTGTTTGTTTGTTTTGTTGCTTTTTGAGACAGGGTTTCTCTGTGTAGCCTTCGCTGTCCTGGACTCACTTTGTAGACCAGGCTGGCCTCAAACTCACAGCAATCTGCCTGCCTCTGCCTCCCGAGTGCTGGGGTTAAAGGTGTGTGCCACCTCGCCTGCCTCTTGTTTTGTTTTGTTTTTTTTTAAGGATTTATTTGTTCTTGTTTTGTGTGCATGAGCCTTTGCCTGTATGTATGTAATTATACTCTGTGTGTGTGTGTGTATGTGTGTGTGTGTGGGTAGGTATCTGTGTCTGTTGCCTGAGGCAGCCAGAAGAGGTTGTCAGATTCCCCTGGAACTTGAGTTGTAGACATGTGGATGCTGGGAATGGAACCTGGGTCCTTTGGGTGAACAGCAGATGCTCTTAGCAGCTGAGCTGTCTCTGCAATCCCAGCCTCTTAGACTTGCAAGACCAAGCTAATCGATTTTTTTATTTTTTTCCTCATCCCTTTTGGATTTTATCGTAAAGATTCCGTAGCTGGGCACATGCACGGTGAAGATCATTTCCCCCGTGTTGCTCTTTGGCTCCCGTTCTCCCCGTGCGTGCGTTCACTCTTCTCAGCTAGGACACGTTCAGCATGGTTGCATTTTCTCCTGCCCAGAGCCCTCTTTGAGGCTGTTCTCGTCTCTTCCACAGATTGACCTTGCTGATACAGGGGCGACTTCACCGGAGCTGCTAAGATGGGCATGAGGATCAAACTGCAAAGCAGCAACCACCCCAACAACCTGCTGAAGGAACTCAACAAGTGCCGGCTGTCGGAGACCATGTGTGACGTCACCATCGTGGTAGGGAGCCGCTCCTTTCCTGCCCACAAGGCCGTGCTGGCGTGTGCAGCTGGCTACTTCCAGAACCTCTTCTTGAATACTGGGCTTGACGCTGCCCGGACCTATGTGGTGGACTTTATCACGCCTGCCAACTTTGAGAAGATTCTGAGCTTTGTGTACACGTCAGAGCTTTTCACAGACCTGATCAACGTTGGGGTCATCTATGAGGTCGCCGAGCGTCTGGGTATGGAGGACCTCCTTCGGGCCTGCCACTCTACATTTCCAGACTTAGAGAGCACTGCAGTGGCTAAGTCCTTGACCAGCAGCGGTGACAGCCAGTCTGCTACTCTGAGTTGTTCTTCGGTAGATCCCGCCCACTCCCTGGGGGAGCTCCGGGGGAGTGGGGAACACTTTGGTCCTGATAGAAACTGCGCGTTGCCTGCTGATGCTGGAGGGAGCTATAAAGAGGAAGAGAGGAATGTCTCAGGGGACACTAGTCATAGCTTGCCTCTGCCACCAAAGACAGAAGACCACGACGCCCCTGTTCCCTTCACATCTGTTCCTACGATGGCGACCCCACCCATCCTAGGCACTGCCAGCACAGGCATCCAGACCAGCATGGGTCCTTGCCAGCCATACAAAGTTCAAAGCAATGGAGACTTTAGTAAAAACAGCTTCTTCACCTCGGACAACGCCATAGACGTTATGCCCGGGACCAATTCCTGTCAGAGCACCAGCGACCACTCCAGAGATCCCGGCTTTGGGCAGGTAGATGAACTCCAGCTGGAAGGCCTGGCAGACGACGATTTGCAGTTTGAGGACCCGGCTGAGGACATGGGGACGGCCGAGGAGGTGATTGAGCTAAGCGATGACACTGAGGATGACCTGACCTTTGGTGAGGGTGACAGCCGGGAGAATAAAGCCGTGCCCTGCCAGGTATGCAAGAAAGTCCTAGAACCCAACATCCAGTTGATACGACAGCACGCACGGGACCACGTGGACTTGCTCACGGGCAACTGCAAGGTCTGTGAGACCCACTTCCAGGACCGAAACTCCCGGGTGACCCACGTCCTGTCCCACATTGGTATTTTCCTCTTCTCCTGTGACATGTGTGAAACGAAGTTCTTCACCCAGTGGCAGCTAACCCTGCATCGGCGGGATGGGATATTTGAGAACAACGTCATCGTCCACCCAAACGAGCCCCTGTCTGGGAAACTGGGGCTATTTTCTGGGGCAGCCTCCCCTGAGTTGAAATGTGCTGCCTGTGGGAAAGCACTGGCCAAAGACTTCCACGTGGTCCGAGGCCACATCCTTGAGCATCTGAACTTGAAGGGCCAGGCCTGCAGTGTCTGTGACCAGCGCCACCTCAACCTGTGCAGCCTCATGTGGCACACGCTCTGTCACCTCGGCATTTCTGTCTTCTCCTGCTCGGTCTGCGCCAGCAGCTTTGTGGACTGGCACCTTCTAGAGAAGCACATGGCGGTCCACCAAAGCCTGGAGGATGCCCTGTTCCGATGCCACTTATGCAGCCAGAGCTTCAGGTCCGAGGCTGCCTACCGCTACCACGTCAGCCAGCACAAGTGCAGCAGCGGCCTCGATTCCCGGCCCGGTTTGGGCCTCCCACACCTCTCCCTCCAGAAGCGGAAGCTGCCGGCGGAGGAGTTTCTGAGCGAGGATCTGGCTCTGCAGGGCCAACCTGGGAACAGCAAGTATAACTGCAAGGTCTGTGGGAAAAGGTTTGCCCACACAAGCGAGTTCAACTACCACCGGCGGATCCACACGGGCGAGAAGCCTTACCAGTGTAAGGTGTGCCACAAATTCTTCCGAGGTCGCTCGACCATCAAGTGCCACCTCAAGACGCACTCGGGGGCGCTCATGTACCGCTGTACGGTCTGTGGCCACTACAGTTCCACCCTTAACCTTATGAGCAAACATGTCGGTGTGCACAAAGGCAGTCTTCCACCCGACTTCACCATCGAGCAGACCTTCATGTACGTTATCCACTCCAAAGAGGCCGAAAAGAACCCAGACAGCTGACTGGCTCTCAGCAGAGCCAGAGGCAGCTCCCAGGGGGCGGCTGGGATAGTGATGTTCTAGAGGCTGTTGGTCCTTCCCCAGCCGACCCTACGGTTTTGCCTTGCTAGGAATCCTATTCTGTATTGTGTTGAGAGAAGAAATAGCACACGAGCTGTTACTGTTTTTGAGAGGCAACAGCCCTGTCACATTTACCTCCATACCTATTCTTGCCCACTGAGGCCTGCGTTCTCGATACTTTTGAGGCTGGCTTTAGGGTCTGGTCAGGTGGCCCTGTGGACTAGGTCCCTTTGCCAGTTTTCCTACTTTTAGTTTGCTGGTAGGTTTTATGCTGCTAAGAATCTGACCAACAGCCTCACTGCGTAGACGAGGTCTCACTGTGGCTGTGATTGCCAGCCTTCGGTGGGACAACAGCCGTGAGAGGGTTTGGGGGAGCTTGGTCATTCAGAAGGGACTAGCAGCAGGGTAGTCCGTCCCCATGCCCTCCTCAGCGAGGACAAGATGTGAGGAGCGGAGCCACTGCTGGCCCCACAGCTCGAATCCCCTGACTGGACAGCAATAGTCTCTTGGCAGCTCGATCCAAACTGAGGCCCAAGCTTTCTGTTGAGGTTGGAAAGCTTTGAGTGTCCTGCCGTGCCACCAGATGGGGGCAGCCTGGGTGGATGGAAGAAGTGGCTCGGCTTTTTCTCCTCATTTCCAAAGAAGCGCGGCTTTGTAGAGTGGTAGCCCTGGATGTCAAGAGCAGAGAGGACTGAGCTGCTTCGGGTGGCCACCTGTCATGGGGCGGCCGCTCCCCTAACCTGTCCCGGGCAGCAACAGTCTTGCCTTAATTTACATCAAGTCACCCACTCAGGCTGGTCTGACCTATGACCTACAGTGGAGATGCGAGGCCCCTGTGAGGTGGGTCATGAACCCTTCTGGATTAAAGGAACCCGAGTAACTAGTGGTACATAGCAGGGTGTGCGGTCCGACTGCCCCAGTCGGGTAACCTGCTTACTTGGTGGTAAAAGTGTGGGAGTTTGGCAGTTCACCCTGCTGGAATTGATCCCGTCTTTCATTGATCACCTCCAGGGGGCGCAGTTGGGTGGCAGCTGGTTTAGGCCTTCCACATGGCTATTTAGCTTCATTCTTAGTCTGTGAAGGGGTCTAGAGAAGACTCTTGGTCTTGCATACTTACTAAGACGGCACCTCAGTAGCTCATTCTACCTCACCCTGCTCAGGTGAGCTCCGAGAGTCCCTGATTTTGGGCCCAGCCACTGACACTGTTCCCGTGGGACTCAGCAACACCCTGGGCTGTTTCATAAGCAAGTGGTTTTAATTAACTCACAAAGCCTTTTTAGACATTAATATTTATTTATTTTTCTGTTTTGTATACACACTACCCAGCATCTCTTTTTCGGTAAGTGACTTAAGGAAAATTGGTTTCTCTCAAGCAAGGAGCCATATTCCAACAGGTAGTCATGGCAGCGGATTGGAGAACGGGCATGGCCGCAGCAGAGTGCACCAGGCCTTTTACCGCCCACACAGTCTCTCCAGGTGTAGTCTAGCAGGACAAACTCAGATCAAGTCACACGAACAAGGTTCTTGCATAGTTTTTTATCCTCCTGCCTTGGGGAACCTCCTGTCCATATGTTAAGATGGGCAAACGAAGCTGTGCCCTGTTGGCTGTACCCAGCCGGCTGCCTCTTTTTCATCTTGAATTGAGGAAGCCCGTGAGGTGATGAATAGGGCCACAGGGCTGTCTTGTGGGCTCAAACAGTGGCCGGTGAAAGGCCAGCTTGCGTGTCTGAACTTGTGACGTTTCATCAGGAGGTCACTGCTGTGGCCTTTAGTGTCTGGCTTCCTGTTTCCTTACCCTGGGGATGGGTAACAAGCTACAGTTACATATCTACTGAGCAGTTTCAAGCCCCTTCTACACTGTTGGCAAGGAATGAGCAGTGAGCGGTTTGATTTCGGAGGGGTGGTACTTACTGGACCCCAGCCAGGTTGCTGAGCGAGGAGAAACCCTTTTCCTTAGCATATGCCGGGTTGTCTGTATACTTAACCCGAAACTGTGAAGTTTTTCCTTTTTGCCGTAAACCAAAAAGCAGATCTTTGAAGTTTTGCCCTTGAAACACTTAAAAAAAACAAAAAAAAAGCAACTGTATCTTCTGCTTCCTTGAGGTTAACTTATCAGGGAGGCCCAGTTGGTCCCAGGCAGACATGTAGCACGTGGGACCAGTAGCTCATGAGGCCCATTGTCCAAACCATGCCTCTTTGGGTAGCCCCACATTCACACCTGTCTCCCCCTCTATGTGAAGCTGTGTTTGCTCTCCCTGCAGAGAGGTCATCCTTCTCTTGAGTTGATTTACTTGAAACATAACATGGTAGTGAAGGGTACTCAAGGATACCTGGTGGAAGGTGTTCATTTTATTTTGAATTTTTTAGCTTTTAACTTAACACCCATCTTACTTCACTTGCTCCCCCCTTTTGGGTTCCCATGTAGCAGTCTCCCCTGCTGTATGCCCTACAGCTCCGTTTGACCTTCGAATGTTCCATTTTTGCCTGTCGTCCCCCGCCCCCCACACACCCCCTTTTTTCGGTCTGCGCTCAGGACCAGCTGTACAACTTTTCAGAACTGTTTTGTTCAGCAGTCATTAAGAGTGTCTCCTTGGCTGTTAGACAAGCATCAAGCCAAACCTGGGGACCATCCCAGCGCCTTTCCTAAGGGGAAGTGGTGATGCTGATGTGGCATAAACAGTGTGTAGTCAGCGGACAGGATGTGCCCTCGCCTGCTGGTGACCCTTCGTGGCTCAGTGACGACCCAGCCTGGCTAGAAGCTCTTATCGAATGAACCCCAGTATTTGGTTTTTAAGTTTTAAGATTCTGTGGAGTCCCCACAGTTCATGGTTAGTTAGTGGGAGGGTCAGGTAACCCTAAGGACCAGGAAATAGGTGAGAATTATTTTTTACTTTATTACGACCCATCTCCAGCCCCTGTCTACAGGGCAGACCTGTAAGCTTCAGAGCTTTTTACCCAGGCAGGACCTTGCTACTGATTATCTTCCTTTTCTGGTTTCCTGCTGTGCCATTTCCACCAAACTATGGAACTTTGAAAGCGAATTTAAATCCCTTTATAGATGGACACTGAATTTGTTGGCATGGGAGTGGGCCCTGTCTGTCTGTCTGGGAGTATCCACACATCCGAGTTGCACCGAGTGAGTCAGGATGCAGCTGTACAACATCTGTTTGAGTGTGACTGTATGTCATAATCAGTGTCAAGAAAAATGACACCTGTGATGTTGCTCTGGCTGATGTTTTCCTTGTCAGCCCTCCCCCTCCCCTTCCCCCTCCCCTTCCCCTCCAAAGTAGCTCAAGTCTCTTCTGAAGCAGAGAAGCAATTCCTGTCTAACTCCTTCCATTAAATTAAGAAGTACTGACCTCCTAATATGTGTTTACTATCTGCTGTAAAGTTTTGTATATTTTGTAAACCTTTTCCCCCAAAATAGTAGACATCTAAAATCGTACATTGATTCTTTTATATTCCATTGTTCAGCACAAAAGTGTGGTTTTTATTTAGAATAAAAAAAAGAGAGAGAGAGAGAAACTTGAAGTGGGAGTCCTTTTTCCGTGTCCACACACATCTGTCTGCTCAGACCTTGTTCATCTGGCCTGCCTCGGGAGCTTGCATCAGCCCAGCAGATGCCAGGATTCTTTCACGCAGCACACTGTGTTTTCCTGTGGCTGGAATTCCCCAGGAAATGAAGCCAAAGATGCAATGTCTCAGGGAGACGCCCCTGAGGTGATCTGTTGTCCTCTACACAGGTCTCAGCCCAAAGTTAGGAAGCAGGGGTTCTGGCTGCCCACTTCGTGGTGAAGTAGTGCCTGGGAGGCAGCTGGAGAGGGAAAGAACATGAGGCAGAAGCCCAGCATCATTGTGTTAAGTAGGAAGTGGTGCTTTCCCTCAGAGAAGTTGGGCCCGTGGACCACCTGGTCCCAAGCACATGGCTGAGGCCCAAGGCCTGGCTGGTCATCTTGGGAGAATAGACTTGTGGTCCATGGATCTAATGTCTACTCAAGCCTTCCGCAGATGGAAAGGCCCATGAGAGGCTGGTTCGCTGGTACCCGGCCTCAGGGAGGTGGCTTGTGTGGGGGCCTTTGTATAAGATGCATACCAGCGCTCACATCAAAGGTAAGGGCATGAGGGCTTAGTGAAGAAGGTCTTTTTAATGCAATTTCTGTACTGTTTGGTTAAATTTTTACTGCATCTTAAGCAGCAACTAAGACGTCTGGGTCAGCAGGCCTTCAGCTCTGCCACTGAGTAGCTATCTATAGCTCAGGACCCTCTTAGATTCGGAACCAGTGAGCAATCAGTACTGGTTTCCCTCTTCCTGTTTGCTAGGCCTGTCTGCACCATGAGAGGAATTTGGTGAACACAGGTTGCGGTTTCTAGAAGCAAAAGTGGTTTCTATTTGAGTAGTTGTTAAAAGCCTTCCAGATGGTTAGGGAGGTGGCTCAGTTAGGGAGAGTGTCTGCCACGCACATGAACACCCATAATGGACACAGCAGTGACATGCATCTGTAACCTTAGTGATTGCTAACGGGTCCCTGGAGCTTGCTGGCCAGCCAGGCTAGCCAATGATGACCCCTCAGCTCAGTGAGACAGATCACAAAATGGAAGTTGGAGAGCAACTGAGGAAGACGTCTGGCATTGACCTTTGGCTTAGGTATGCACATGGGTCTACACACACATGCACGTGTGTCTACACACACAAACATTCATACACATGTGTCTTCACATGCATGCGTATTGGCACACAGGTATATATGTTCACATACATGCACATGTGTCTACATGCGCGTGTGTGTGCGCGCGCGCGCGCGCACACACACACACACACACACACACGTACACTGTTGGTAGAAGAACTAGGGAAACAGAGCTCAGAGGAATGTATGTGTGCACCCATTACCAGAGCAGATCGTGGGTCTGCAAGTCCACTGCTCTCCAAATGGCTTCCGGAGGCCAAGGACACAGAAGGCAGAAGCTTTTGCATTAGTCCTTCATGGTCACCGCCCCGGCTTCCCAAGTCTGGTATGTGAGCCTTTGCCAGGGGACACGCTTGCTAACAAGAGGACATCTTTTCTCACCTATCGTTTTAGCAGGTGAATTGCTGGGCAGGGAACTGTGAAAAGACTTGACTAGAGAGAACTCACTGTAGAGTTCTGGAGATAGGGAAATCAGCCTTTGGCCTTCCGGCTCCCTGCAGTGGGGCTCCCAGAGTGTTCTCAGAATGAATTTTCCCCTCATGCTTTGCCATGATCTAGAGAGAGAAGGTGGGGGTGGGATCCCTGTGTCTCCCTAGGAGATAGTGTCCTAGGTTCAAAGCTGGGAGGTGGCCAGTGAGGAGGCCTCAGCTTGTGGTAGGCGGAGCAGGACAGGTGGGGGAGGGGAGGATGCCACACAGAAACGGGGGGGGGGGGGGGGGGGGGGGCCACATTTCCTGGATGACTGGGTGGAGGAACCATCCTGCTGGGCCAGCTGCAGGGTGCCTGCCTCAGCGGCAGCTTGCCACACACACACACACACACACACACACACTCATCCTCACACTCAGCTTAGTGATGATGCACAGCTGGGGAATGTCCCGCAGAAGCCTCCTGGGCCCTTGGCCTCTGGCCTCTTGTCCCCACAACTTGCCTAGTGAGCTGGAAGATCAACAAGCAAACACAAAAGGAAAATTCTGCAAGGTTCCTGTGAGGCTCACTCTTTCCGGCCGGAGTGATTTATGAAACAAGGGCGTCTAGTTCCCTCTGCAGAACATCCCTCAGCCTCCCGGCCTTCCTAAAACCCAGCTGGAAACACATAGTTCCCAGCCCTGCTGGGCGGCCTCTACTATTTATTTCACCTCCCCCTCCCTCCCCCCACCTGTGTGGCTCCCTTAGCCTTGAAGCCCCAAACAAACAGAATACTACCAAGGAAGGACCCCCGTCTCTCTCCTTCCCAACCCTTCTCCCTCTTCCTACAGCAACATTATGATAGACTTAAAAATTAACTCTTTCCCCTCCCCCACATCTCTTGCTTGTCCCTCTGGACTTTGTCATTTCTGGAAGAGCCTGGACTCTACCTTAGCTGGCTGTGGAATTGCAGAGTGTAGGTGAGGTGTTGGGAGAGGGTGCCTGAGTGTTCCTGATGGGGCGAGGATGGGGATCTGCTGCAGCAGCCAGGTTGTCCTCTTTAGTAATGATGATGGAGTGCTGGGTGGAGGAGGAGGAGGAGGCTTGTCCTCCTGCTGCCCTGGCTCGCTCCTTGGGAAGGTAACGGATCACGATGCTCAGCAGCCGGCCCCGGAAGCTTGGACTGAGAAAGTTGTAAAGGATGGGGTTGGCGATGCAATGCAGCAAGGCGAAGCAGTCAATGATTTCGTAGAAGAAGTACAGAAGGTTTACCAGCTGGCAGTGGAGGAAGATGTGGGTCGAGTGCAGAGTGAGCAGCAGCATAGTCACATGGTAGGGCAACCAGCAGACGACAAAGACCGCTATGTAAGCCCACATCAACAGGCAGTGGCGCCTGCTCTCCGGCTGTCCTTGCCTCCGAAGCCGGCAGGCTGACAGGATGTTGAAAACCGCGATGAGAGGAAAGGGCAGTAGGAAGCCCAGGATGGTGGCAGACAGGGACACTGCCAGGGCCCAGGTGCTATATGTCTCAAAAGGTGCTAGGAAGAGGCACATGGGCTCAGAGCCATCTATCAGCTGAATATGCACCACCTCAGGCAATGGGACAATGGCCGAGAAGACCCAGACGCCTGCGCACACGGCCCTCCGTATTCGGTGCTGGTGGCGCTGCCACGAGGGAGAGGCACTGGTGAGGGTGACATAGCGGTCAATGCTGAGGCATGTGAGGAAAAAGATGCTGCTGTACATGTTGGCAAGGTAGAAGTAATGAGTGAAGCGGCAGGAGAAGCTGCCCCAGAGCCAGGTGTACTCGAGCATGACTTCCAGCATCCACACAGGCAGAGACAGGATGATGCCCAAGTCGGCAATGGCCATGTTGAGGACGTACAGGTTCAGCATCCCTGCCCGGCCCGAGCGGCGCCAGTTGACACAGATCACCAGCATATTCTCCACTAGCCCTACCACAAAGATGGCCAGGTAGAGGATGAAGAGGACCACTTGTTTGGTATTCTCGTTGAGTTCCATGTGGCAGTCAGAGAAGGTGTGGTTGAAGAGTTGGAGCAGTTCTGTCCAGTTGTGGATGTCCTCGAAATCATTGCTGGGTGCCAAAGTGGGGCCAGGCCTGGGGCTGGGTTTGGCTGACATGAGGACCAGCTAACTGCCTGCTGGAAAGAAGCGGGGTGGGGTGGGTTGGGGTGGGGTTGGAGCCTCTGTCACCCCCAACTAAATGTCACAGGGCCCTAGGGGGACTCCCGGGGCTTATGAGATGAGAAAAGTATGTTTAGAACTCAAACTGGCTGCTTAAGTTTGACTCAAAAGCAGACATTTTTGTAGGAACATCAGGGTTATTTGTACCCAACAAGGTTTCTCCCCAGCTTACCGCCAGCCCCAGTGGTCTCTGGCTTCTACTTCTGTCTTAGACTTTACTTAGTGCAGTTTCATTAGGGGTTGCTGGTCTGCCTTGCTATTTGGATATAGGTATGGGATACACAGACACACAGACACACAGGCAGATGGACACCCACCTACCCCTGATGCCTCTGAGTTGCCCCTAGCAAAATCTTTGCATCCTATGGGAAAGCCATTGTCTCCAGTCCCTGCCAGCCATCTTCCCTGGGAGAGGACAGTGCTCACCTGGATTTCTCCTAGGAGCACCTGCCTGGGAGAGCCTGTGGATGGGGCTGTTAGCTGTCTGGCGGCTGCAGAGGCAGTGTTTGCTCGCTCGCTGTCCTGGAGCTGGCTCTGCTGCTGCTGGCTTCAGGCGGCTCTGCTTGCCAGCGGGAAGTAGTTGTCGCAGGCTGAGGCTCTGTGGGAGAGGGCTGGGGTTTTTCCTGTGTTCTCCCAATCCAGTCCGAGGGGACGGACATCCCAGAAGGACTGACAAGAGTGTGTATGTGTCAGGGGGTGGGGGTGGGGGTGGGGGTAGGGGGTGGTCAAGCTGCAAGCATTGAGGCTCTGAGTTACTAACTGACCTAAGTTCTTATCACTTCTGAAAATGGCAGTATCTAGCAGAAGGGATGGTGTGTGACACCTCAAGGCAAAAAGCAAAACAAAACGAAAGAAGACCTTATGGAAATTTCTTTTTTTTTCCCTTTCTTTAATAAAGAAGAAAAAAAAAAAGATTTATTTTATGCGTAGGAGTTTATTTTGCCCGCATTGTCATTTCATGTTACATGCAGCACATGTGTGCCTGGTGACTGAAGAGGTCAGAAGAGGTCGGTTCCCCTGGAACTAGAGTTATGGATGGTTGTGAGCTGCCGTGAGGGGTGTTGGGAACCAAACCCCGGGCCTCTGCAAGAGCAACAAATGCTCTTAACAGTCCCATCTCTCCATCCCCCATGGCAAACTCCTTACGTGAATACAGAAGTGCATGCTTCTGTCTCTCCTAGCAGAACTGGGGGACACAGACAAAAGCACCCAGCCTTTCACTTGTGAAACCTGTAGTAGTCATCTTACCCTCATTTCCTCTTACACCTTTGTAATCCGAGGTCTGACATTCCGAGGAACTTCTTTGGGGCCCAGAGGTTGGCTGTCTTACACCAGGCACACCATACATGGCAAACTATCTGGACCCGAGTCTGGTTTTTGTTTGTTTGTTTGTTGTTTTTTGTTTTGTTTTGTTTTGTTTTGTTTGTAGGACGTACAGCTAAAGGTGTGCTGGCTGCAAGGCACTAAAATATGTTTATGGAACTGAAATTCTCATAACAAGATTAGCAATTTTAGAGATATCTGTTTTTGTGTGTGCGCCTGCCGTGTGTGTGCAGGTGTCTAACAGAGTCCAGGAGACGGTGTTGGAGCCAGAGTTACAGGCTCCGTGTGGGTACTGGGCACCAGACTCAGGTCCTCTAAAAGAGCAGCAAGTGCTCTTAGCTGCTCAGCTGTCTCTCCAGCCCCCAAATTAACCATTTTAAACCACACAAGTCAAGGGCATTCAATACATGGTATGCTGGCTAGTTTAAGTCACCTAGACACAGGCTAGAGTTATCTGAAAGCGGGGAAATGTCAACTGAGAAAATGCCTAAGATTAGGCTGTGAGCAAGCCTGTAGGGCATTTTCTTAGTGATTGAGGGGGAGGGCCCAGCCCACTGTGGGTGATAGTGGTACTATCCCTGGGCAGGTGGTCCCGGGGTTCTGTAAGAAAGCCAGCTGAGCAAGCCATGGGGAGCCAGCCAGTAAGCAGTGCCCTCCATGACCTCTGCATCAGCTCCTGCCTCCAGGTTCCTGCTCTGTTTGGGTTCCAGACGAATAAACCCTTCCCTTTCCAAGTTGCTTTAGGCCATGGTGTTTC
>CAJRSG010005051.1:4767-17057 GCA_907169655.1 Acomys percivali | reverse complement strand
GTTTCAGGTCACCAGATTTTAGATAGAAAGGCATGCCTCTGTAATTTGTGACAACACTGAATCTTTTTTCCCCTTTCTATCTCTACAGTCCCTCCTTATCTAACCCTGTTTCCAGGGGAAAATAGAACTGCAGTGTGTGAGGCAATCGCAGGCAAGCCAGCTGCGCAGATCTTTTGGACTCCAGATGGGGATTGTGGCACCAAGAAGGAATCACACAGCAATGGCACTGTGACAGTCAGGAGCACATGTCACTGGGAGCAGGACAATGTGTCTGCTGTGTTCTGCTTTGTCTCCCACTTGACTGGCAACCATAATCTGTCAATAGAACTTAGTGGACCTAGTGAGTACTTCTTTAAATATTTTGGCTTTATTTCTCTCTGTCTGTTGCTGTCTCTGTATGTCTTTGTCTGTTTCTGTCTGTCTGTCTGTCTGTCTGTCTGTCTGTCTGTCTGTCTGTCTGTCTCTCTCTCTGTCTCTGTCTGTCTGTCTCTGTCTGTCTGTCTCTCTCTGTATTTGTACAGGTGCCATAGTAAGTACATAGAGGCCAGAGAACAATGTGTCCTTCTACCATATGGGCTAGAACTCTGGTTCTCACATTTGCAGCACATGCTTTTACCAGGGGAGCTATCCTCAGGCACATTTACTTTTTTGTTGTTTGTTTTACTCTTTATATTTTTCTTTCTGATATAAGATCTCTCTTTATAGCCAAGACTGGCCTTGAATAGAGAACCCACATATAAAACCTGCAATGGTAGCCACTTAATTTTCCTCAAAGATTCTAAAAACACCCAGTAAAGAAAATATAGCATTTGTAATAGGTGGTGTAGGGAAAACTGAATATCTACATGTAGAAGAATGAAACTTGATTCCTCCCTTTGCAAACAGATAAATTCCAAATGGATCAAAGATCCATGTTAAGTCTATAACTCTAAAACTCCCATAAGAAAGAGCAGTAGGTACACTGAGTACACTTGGGATAGAGGCTCAGGTAAGGGCTCTCTGAATAAGATTGTGGTTGCTCCAGAAATAAGATAAACACTGACCAAGAGAGATTGTGGTGTGATTCATTTTGTGTACCTGGCCCTTTAAAGGATCCTCAGTGGCTGCTTAGTGGTTTTGGGAATGCTTAGAACTGCTTGACCCTATGACCTACAGTGTCAGTTGGTTCTTAGACTTCTGGGAAGAGGAGAGGATATAGACAGCCAGCAGAGGCTGAGAGAAGAGAGTAGGATGCAAGTGGCAGAAGAGTGGGGTGAGAGAGTATGGTGAGAGAAGACAGTGCAGAAAAGATATTGAGCAGAGTGAAAATAGGAGCCAGAACAAGCTTGGAAAGTGGAAATCTCATGAAGCCTCACTCCTCGAAAAGAACTGCAGTTAACTAAGGCATGCTGAGAGTGGGAGAAATAGTCTTCCCTCAGGGATTGTCCCCTAACTGGTTATAAAATATCAAGAGTTCAGCCTGAAATCATGTATGTGATAGGAAACGGAATGGACTCACAGATTGTATTTACATGTTATGTACAGAGATATAAAAGTAACAATATAAAAAGAAGAGGCTAGGAATTTGAGAGGGAGCATTGGGACATGGGGGTACCTGGGCTGGTTGGAGGAAGGAAGGGGAATGGATGGAGGTGGCTCCATCATATTTTCATGAAAACTAAATGTCATGAGAACCACTTATATAACTGGGAAGGATTGACAATATTTGATATTTGTTAATTTAAAAATATTTGCCAGTGACTGTCAAGCACAGAAGATAGACTTCCAAACTTAATCCTGAAATAATGATATGAATTATAATTGATGAAGGTTTCTTATTGACATTCTCTAAAACTTTAGGACTATGTTAGTGACTTTAAAACTGGTTGTCTCTAATTTCCTGTTTACAATTATTATCAAACTGATGCGACTTTCTACCCTTGCCTGTATTTATAGGCACCACCAGCTCCCTGCATTCCTTGCTGACTGTTCTCTATGTGAAACTTGGCCTTTTGGGGACTGTTCTGCTCATCGTAGGATTTGCTTTATTGCAGAAGAGAAATCATTTCAAGTAGGAGCCAAAAACTGAAATGTAAAGACTCACTAGTAAGAAAACATTGACCTACGTTCAAGTTCAGAGTGGACTGGGAAAGTATGTTATGTGGCCCCGACATGGCTGTTCCCTCAGAACGTTTTCAGCATCAGGCTAGTTTGAGCAATGGAGCCCAGGCATCGGTGCACACAGCTCTGGCAGGAGCTTCTGTCTTGCTGCAGTTCTGACCAAGGAGGGACCTATCCTGGCTCCTTCTTTGAGGATTCAGTGCCAGAAATGAAGTGGCTGGAAACTTTATAAGAGTTTCTTTACAGGTTTCTAGATTTCTGTGAGCTTCTGTTAGTTCTGATTAATTGTACCTTATGTTGTTTGTTTTTATTTCCTAGGAAATGAAAAATCTAGATTTATGGAAACCCGTTAGTCTGATGATCAATACAAGAAAACAGCCATCTGCCATCACGTTTCTCATTGAAATCCAGCTTACCTGCTCCTTCTGTCTTCAGGATTGTTAGAATTCATTCCACAGGTGGCAGTAATGCAGTCTGAATATATAGGTGAAAGCTTGGGGCTCATCAGGATATGTGCTGTGAATCCCCGTCTACTCGCTCCCTTCCCCACTTCCCAGGACAAGAAGAAGATAGCTTAGCAAAGGTGAACAACAGTGTTGGGTGATTTGTCTTCACCCATGCCTTCCAGGAATAGCCTCCATCAACTTCTTGTTCCTAGGTTTATTTTATGTGTCAGAAGTCCTGACAAGTAACACCTTCAAGTCGGCCACTAGCTGACCTTCTCTTCTGTCTTGCTTTCTACCAAGTAGCATGGCATTTCCCATTTGTATTAACCATTGAAACATGACTAGGATACTTTTTATGTGTTTGTTTGTTAGCAGTATCTCCTGGGTTTAGTAGAAGGTAAAGGTTGACTCCAGAGAAGGCCCTGCCAGTATCAGGGGGTGACACTGGAAATCCCTTTTGTGTGTAGAGCCCTGATGTCTCAGTTTCCTTTGCTGCCTGCATTCTGACCTACAGCGGTTGGTTGGGATGGATCAATAACCAAAAGTAATTTCTTGCCTTCTCTTGATACAGATAGTAGTCCTATAATAAAATGTTATTGGTTAAAAGAAATATATCTTAGGTAAAGTGACAAGTGATTTGAACTATTTTATTTTAGTAACACAAGATCCCTATACTAGAGGATATCCAGATGCTAGCCTTGGATGGTACTTTGAAAGTTTAATTCAGCCCACGCTACGCTCTAATGTAGTTGATGTGGTCAGGGAGGAAGTGCTGCTCTAAGCTACTGTTGTACTCTGTGGCTCTGTTCTCAGAAGAGTTTCTATTCAGCAGGTGACTAGAGGGAAGAGAGGATTGTGGGATAAATTATGGAGTTGGAAACACATCTGCTCAGATTCAACTGACTGGTACTAAGTCATAGACCACAGTAACTGTTAGGACAATGTAGGCTGATTGTCTTGAAGAAAAAGAATGAAGGTTGGTGCACACTGAGCAGATCTCTGCACAAAATAAAGGGATGCACTAGTGTCAATATCACAATTAATGCCTACTTTAGTGTCAAAAATCAGTATGTGTCCAGCAGTAAGAAAGTTGTAATTGTCACTCAAACAATTATAAAGTGTGAGCTCTTTTTACCTCTTTTTTTTAATTGAATCACCTCATGTTTAGGTCAGGAGATGAAAAGGGAAAAGAGCTAGTGATATAATTCTGTAACAGACTAAAAACCTGGGTCAAAGATTCCAAGTTTCTTAATTCATGCCTATCTTCCCTGTTCTACTTGTGTAAGAGAATTTTCTTCATAACTAAGTCTTCACCCCACCCCTCTAGTCATTTTTTTCTTAGTAGACTTCAAAGTTATTTCAACAAAGAATGTATAGACCCTGCTTATCCACTCCAAATAGTTTTCCTTGCCAAATAAACATATACACAAATGAGAGTGTGTCAGTTTTGAGTTTGGCATTCAAGATGTCCTGAGTCTTTCAACTTTCCATCTTGTGGATCTACAGAAGGCTAGACAATGAGAATAGAACATAGCTGACCCATCTCTGTCCAGACTTTTGTCTCTCTACCGAGGCCAGCTGAAGGACCCAAATGTCAGCTTTCTATCAGATGCTCAAGCAAGCTCAGTCAAGATCATCAGTCATGAGCCTGTGCTGACCCTATATAAATGAGCTGTCACTGCCACATTGTTCCTGTGTTTGCTTACCATGTAGCACATTTGTGTATTAGGTGACGCATACATTGCCCAACAACATAATTGCAATTTTTCAAATAACTCGTACATAGTATAGCAACATAACTCCAATGTAAGGATAGACATAGCTTTAGCTTATTTCAGTTTCCCTTGCATCTGATTCTGATAATTAGCTCTATAAAATGAGATGCTTGATATTTTTAGAACAACCCTTTATATAAAATGAAGGGTTTTTTCTTGGTTTCTAACTTATCTGTGGACCTGCAGTACCAGAACTAATCTGAGCCACTGATAACACCAACGTTGTATGCTCCTAATTGAAGTGGAATAAAACTGAAACAATGGAAGGACTTGGGCCGGATGACCATAGAGTTGCCCCAGCAGCCCTAGACCATCTACTTCTCTTAATGTGATAGAGAATAAAGTATGGTTTTCACTAACTTTTGTAAACCGCAAGCAGCTGGTACCCATTGATGCTCTTACCTAAATGAGTTAGAATCTGGGTCTTTTAATCCTAATCTTTCCATATCTTGAAGTGTAAGACACTGTTATTTTGATGGTGGTGGTACTACGGTGTATGCGTGTTCGTGTGTGCATGTGTGTGTGTGTGTGTGTGTGTGTGTGTGTTAGTATGTGTATGTGGGCTTCCCATCTTTTGGTTTTGATGGTGGGTATAATAGTGTGGTCTAGCATTTGTGGACTCTTAGAGACTGCAAGACACCTGCCAAGGCCTTTCTGATTTTAAAGTCTCTGTTGAGCAATCTGGTATAATTCTAATAGGTCCACTTTTATATGTTACTTGGCCTTTTTCTCCTGCAACTTTTAATATTCTTTCTTTGTTCTGTACATTTAGTGTTTTGATTATTTTGTGGTGGGGATTTTTTTGTTTTTCCCCCAATACATTTGGTGTTCTGTAATCTGCTTGTACATTTATATGCATCCCCATTTTTAGATTAGGGAAATTTTCTTCTATGATTCTGTTGAAAATATTTCTGGGACTTTAAGTTGGGAATCTTCTTCTTCTTCCTTATTCTTAGGTTTCGTCTTTTCATAGTGTCCCAAATTTCATGGAGGTTTTGTGTTAGAAATCTTTTTCAAGTTAGCATTGTCTTTGAATGTTGGATCAGTTTCATCTATCCTATCTTCTACACTTGAGGTTTTTTTTTTTTTTCCACTTCCATCTCTTGTATTCTGTTGATGATGCCTGAGTCTCCAGTTTCTGTTCTCTTACCTAGGTTCCCATCTTCTGGATTCCCATTTTCTTCACTGCTTCTATTTACATTTTCAGTTGATGACCAGTTTTATTCATTTCCTTTACCTGTTTGATTGCATTTTTTCTCAATTTCTTTAAATGATTCATTCATTTCATTTTTAAATGTCTCTATCATTTTTATAAGATTGATTTAAAGTTATTTTCTTGTGTTTCAGCTCTGTTTGGATATACAGGGCTTGCAGAAATAATACAGCTGGATTCTGGTGGTGCCATATTGCTGAGGCTTTTGTTGATTGTATTTTTTTTAAAATTTTTAATTAATTTATTCTTGTTACATCTAAATGGTTATCCCATCCCTTGTATCCTCCCATTCTTCCCTCCCTCCTATTTTCCCCTTATTCCCCTCACCTATGACTGTTCCTGAGGGGGTGTCCTCCCCCTGTATATGCTCATAGGGTATCCAGTCTCTTCTTGGTAACCTGCTGTCCTTCCTCTGAGTGCCACCAGGTCTCCCCCTCCAGGGGACATGGTCAAATATGAGGCAACAGAGTATGTGAGAAAGTCATACCCCAATCTCCACTCAACTGTGGAGAATGTTCTGCCATTTGGCTAACCAGGAAACTGGGACAGAGGGGAGGACATCCCATTGGGACTCTAGATGAGAGAAGCACGGGAGAATAGCAAAGCAGAAGGATCCAGAGGGCCTAGAAACCTACAAGTAAAATATTATGATAGGCAGATTTGGGCCCAGGGGTCCCGCTCAAACTAAGGCACCAGCCAAGGACAATACAGGTGGTAAACTGTTGATTGTATTCTTATGCTAGCCTTTAGCCATCTGTTTGTTCTTGGTGTTGGCAGACCTCTAATGCAGGCAGAGCTGTTGGCGAAGAAATGGAGTGCAAGTGAGAAGGGGCAGATTACAGATGTTGTGAGTGCTTCAGGGGAACTTGAGTCAGGGTTTGGTGTGAGGTGTCTCATCTGGTGGTCTGTGATAGCAGCAGGCCTCCAGGAATGGAATATTGTTGGTAATCTTGACTCAGGTTTTTATGCTTGCAGGCTAAATATTTTACTAAAGAAGCCATATCCTTGGTGTCCATTTTAATTTTTTAAAAGTGTTTCTGGTTAACATGTGCTGCTAGTGGCCAGAACTGAATAATTCTCTCTAATATAGCTGATGCATGGACATTGTCAATTATTACTTCTTTCCTATGTCCAGTCAACATTTCTCAATTTGTATCAGTAGCTATCGGCCACACTCTCTTGCCTTTTTGTCTCATGGAAAGAATGGTGCTACTGACATGAGAAGTCATCTTTAGAGACAAGTCTTCTGTTTTCTGGTTGACAGCTGAGATAGAAATGAGACAATAGAAATGGATGTCACTGACTACTGAATGAGTTGCACCTCCTGATGGGCCCATCAAGTTACTCATGATATAACATGTGCTTCATTAATGCTAAATTCAGAATGCTGTGTCCAAAGCTGTCAAGTTCTGCTGTTTTCTAGGTTGGAACATGGCCCTCTTGTTCAATTACATCTTCACTAAATTTCTTTTTTCAATATTTTCTTTCATCCTGTTAGCTTGGCTATCTTGCAACTTGCTCTGTAGTCCAGGCTGACCTTCAACTCAGAGGTCTGTATGCCTCTGTATCGTGAGTGCTGGATTAAAGGTGTGTGCCACAATGCCTGGACCTAAGCTTTTCTTTAATTTCTAGGTGGGATCTTGCCCTGAGGTTACCACACCTTTAGTTCATTTTACTGTCTTTAATTTGTTCATTTCTTAAACAGGGGATTTACATCCATTCCACTTCCTTCACTCATATATTTTATATTTTTCCACTCTCAACTTGCTCTGTTTCATCAAGACACTTTACATAGAAGTGAACCACTGATAAGAGTCTATACTAGGCTCTTTTGAGATTTCCTTTGCCTATGCAATTAATCTAAAGCTCTTTACCTTGGCCTCTGGCAGAGTCTTTGGAAAGGATCCAAAAATAGCTACATTCTTGACCAAAATATCACAAGAATAATCTCTAGGTAACATATTAAAATTCTTCCCCTGTAAAACCCCTTGAGCCAGACCCCCATAGTTCAAACCAACACTGTCTTCCAACACCATTGTCTTCCATTTTCCTACTAGTATAGCACAGTAAGCCCTACTTAAAGCATTTCCCTGCTTTCCTAATCCAAAGTCTCAAAATCCTCATTCCCACTCCTCCAAACAAAAGAATGGCCAGGTGGCACAGCCATATCTCCTGGAAATGGTCAGTGTCATGAAACCAGGAGAGCTTCTTGACACCACTGAAGCAAATCTGAGCAGTTGATGCCATAACTGTCTCATATGTCTAGGTTTTGCTCTCAACATGTTGTATTCTTGAGGACTTTCTGCATTATGATTCATTTACTGTCTTCTCCTGATTTTTTTTTTTGGAAAATCCTAAAATTGACTTTATGTGGCCAATATTTGAAAGTTTTTCTTATGCCCTGGAAATTACTAAGCACAGATAAGCACATAACTAGATGAGGCCAATACTCCAGGAATGTTCTGTGGCATCTTTCCCTGAGCAAACTCAAACAGTATAATTTCTAAAAGGAAACATAGACAATTGACAAACTCTGAGTAGCCAGGAGACTGGGTAACAGATTCAAAGTCTATTTTTATTTTAGGTTTAGAGCTCTCTGAAAATGTAAAGACAGTAGGGTCATACAGGGTACCCCACTGGAGGAATAGAACTCAGTAAATGACTAAAATAAACTTTTCTACTTTATAGTGTTGATGATAAAACAAACAGTTAGGTATTAGAATTTCTATTCATAAAAAGACCAGTTCAGATAGTTTCTGTTTGTCTAGAGTGCTTTACAACAGCAAATACTGTCAGCCTAAAAGCAGGCTGTCATATAATAAAGGTGTTTCTTTTGAAAGAGACATTCTCTTGGATCTTTCTATTGGAATTATAGGACTAATATTAAGATTAACATCTGTTTTGTTTGCATTTTCTAATTGTTACTGAACTTGTAGCCCTGGGCATCTAATAAAAACTCAAACAGATAATTTTTACCACTTGGATAATCATTAGCCTGTCTTTGATCTTTGAAACCTGTACAAATAAAAATGTTCCTGATTGTTAGTCAATCAGAGCTATGAGATTTCCCCAGGCCATCCCCTTTTACTCACCCCCACCCATTGCTCACTCCTTACCTTCTCTGTGGGCTGCCCTGTAGAAAGACCCTGATCCTCAACCTGGGAAGGCTTCTGGGAAGGCTGGGGCTGTCCGGCCTTTCACAGGAATATGCTACTCCCTGTAGCAACTTCTTTCTTATTTATGGTTTCATTTTATGTGAAGGGACATTATGGCCACAGTATCTCTTACAAGAGAAAACATTTATTTTGGTCTGGGCCAATTGCTTGGCCATAGGGTGTGGCATGATTAAGAGATATGACCTTGTTGGAGTAGGTGTGGCCACTTTGAGGTTATATATGCTCAGGCTATAGTTAGTGTTATACACAGCCCCCTTCTGCTGCCTGAGCATAAAAATGTAGAGCTCTTGGCTCCTCCAGTGCCATGTCTGCCTACATACTGCCATTCCAGCCATGATGATAATGGACTAAACCTCTTAAACAGTAAGCCAGCAATTTATAAAAATTGCTAGGGCTAATGAACAATAAGGTCCCACACCTCTAAAGGACTGGATAGGAGCTAATGGATGCTAGTGGAGAAAGCAATATTTTCTTTTAAAAAAGGATATTTATTTTTGAAATATATATCATATATATGATATCATATATACATAGAGTGTTATATATATGTGATGTATGTATGTTTGTGCAAATATGCTTCTATGTGTGCACATGTGAGGGTCACAAATGTACAGGTATCTTCCTCAATCCTTTTCATTGTTTTCACAAATTTTATTTATTCACTTTACACCATGATTGCAGCTTATGCTCTCTTCTTAGTCGCTTACTCTGCAAACCCCCTCTCCCAATTCTACTCTCTCCTTCTCCTTAGAGAAGGGGGAAGAGTCTCTATGGATGCCAATCAAGCTGCCTCAGCAAATCAAGTTGCTACAGGACTAGGTGTATCCTCTCCCACTGAGGCCAGAGAAGGAAGCCCAGTTATGGAAAGGAATCTATAGGGAGACATCAGAGTGAGCAAGGACTCCTTCTCCTGTTGTTCAGGGATCCACATGAACACCAATCTGCACATGTAGGGTGCCTAAAATCATTTAATGCATGCTATTTGGTCAGTGGGTCGATCTTTGTGAGCCTCCATGTGTCCACATTATTTGATTCTATAGATCTTCTTGTGGTGTCCTTGACCACTCCAGCTCCCAAAATTATCACCCCAACTCTTCTATAAGACTCCCTGATCTCTGTTTTATGTTTGCCTTGGATCTTTGCATCAGTTTAAATCAGCTATTGGGTGAAGCCTCTAGAGGAGTTAAGCTAGGCTTTTGTCTACAGCATAGCAGAGTAACAGTCATAGTGCCAGAGATTCAGTCTCTCCAATGGGATGTGTCTCATGTATGGCCAATATTTGGCTGGCTAATCCCTCAGTTAGTTTCCTGCCCGTTCTGTTAATGAATAAACTTCAGGGTAACAGAGAAGGGTAGAAAAACCTGGGGAATGGATCTAGACAGACAAACGAGCTAGTCTACCACATGAGAAATATCAAGTCATGAGTAATTGGCAAGGTTTTTTTCAATTTCTCCTCTATACAGTCAATATGTTCAAAATCAACACATCACAGTTTAAGAAACAACTGTAGTAGAGGTTGAAGCCAGAGGTCTTACTCCAGAGTCCTAGCCCTTTTACTCAGGCTCACTAATTGTCCCCAGTTACAATTCATTACCCCGTTCCTCCCCGCCCCACCCCCCACCCCCCACCCCCCCTCCCCCCCTTTATAAAAACTTAGGCTGGAAGAAATTCTCTGTTCTTGTTTATGAGATCCCTTGAGGTCACACCATCTCAGGGATGGACAGCAGTGCAGTATATGTGACTATGTGAACAGTGTATGGAAGCCAACGGTGTAACTCTAGACCACAGGAGGAAATCACAACACTTAGCAAAGTCACAGGATGTGACTGCAAACAGCACATGTAAGCAGGCTGACCTGCTCTGCTGGTCATTTGTTTGGGGCAAGAGTCTGATGAATGGTAAGTAGGCTGGGCTTTATGAATCCAGCTATCAAAACTTCTTCACTCATTGAATTATCTCTTCCAAAATCCAAATTGACTTAGATTGGATTTTTTTCATTCTTCTCTGAATTTCTTCCATGCTTTCTTCTCCTGATGTTGACCTGAGATTGGCCTTAGGTTAATCCCATCTTGCTCTCTCTCCTGTTAGTTTAATTAGGTTCACTAAAACATTGGATGGAAGTGTTCAACACAGTGTATGCCATGAGTGAATTATATCTGCTAATAGGAATTAAATTTATTTCTTTAAAAATGGCAACTCCATCCTCTTCTGACTTTCCATTTATTTAAAATAACCATAGGAGCACACTTTTATTTCTATTTAATACTAAGCTCATGGATTCCTATTCAATTGTGTGCATCTTGTTGTTAATTTATCATTGAGAATTAAATTTGATGAATATATTCCTAAGAAATTGGTTCTTCTGTCTTTTAATTTAATTATTATAATTGTGTTATTTTAAGATGGCTTTTCCCTTCTTCTGTTACTTTTAATTATTGTTTTGATATATCTCTTATGAACTGCTATAGCAGAATTGTAGACTACAAATGCATTGGCTGATATATGGGGAATGGAAGTGTTGTGTGTGTGTGTGTGTGTGTGTGTGTGTGTGTGTGTGTGTGTGTAGCATCTAGAGAATGCTTTGGGAAGTCTGTCATGAATTTCAAGATTCAATTATAATATGATAAGGAGAAGACATTGTAAATAAAGGTGCCTACATATGAAGAGACATAGAATTATGAAGTTGTGTGTAAACTGCAGAAGAAATACAGCAGGAGTGGATGTGAGTAGAGCAGGGAGCCTGAGGCGCTTTAGGAGTGATTGCTCTCATAGATGACATCATGGGTCTGTTGTTTTTGATGTAAAGACTTTGCTGCTTTTAGCCTTCATTGAGCACTTGGATTTTTCTACCTATTCTACATGTTAGTTTAGCTTACAGAATTTAACTTTTTCCCTTGGTTCTTCTCCGAGGGTTCCAGGTTTCTCATTGATTTTTTAAAATTTTTTCTCATTGAATTTTAAGATACTTTCATTTTCATCTTGGCTGAATTTAATATCATCCCTCAGACTGAGGTATCTGTGAGGGCTTTCTCAGAAGGCCAATGATAGGAAAGACTCATACTGACTATTATGTGGGGCACCACAGCATTGGCTGAATAAAAGAGACAGGAAAAATCAAGTAGCATGCTGGCATTTGCCCCTTTCTCCACCTCCTGACCCACTCTGACCTGAATTGTCCCACTGGGCCACATCCTTTTTGGCCCTGTTGTGCTTCATCCTCTGAAAAAATGATGCAAAACCAAATCCTCCCCATAACAGTTACTTCTTTTGTCCCTGTGACAAAATCCCTCACAGAAGAATTTAAGAGAATCAAGGTCTATTTTGCCTCACTCTTTCAGAAAAGGTGAGCCTATTTTGGCAGAGAAAGCATGGTGTCACTCATGATGGTGGGGTGGTGTCATGGAGAATCTTGATATCATGGCAGAGCAGGAAGGAGAGAGGAAACCAGAGCATGGGTCTGGTCACACCCTTCAAGGCCTGCCCCTTCTGAGCTCATTCTGCCAAGTATGCTTTTCCTTATAAAAGCTCCTAGACTCCCAAACAATGCCACCAGTTGGGGATAAAGAATCTAAAATGTGAG
>CAJRSG010005044.1:6508-21934 GCA_907169655.1 Acomys percivali | reverse complement strand
TTCTATGGAGCTGTGTACTAGCACAGGATTGTGCCAAATAGGGAAGACAGAAAAGAAGAAAGTATACATGAATGACTTACTAGTTCTCAATTCCTTTCAATACATTTTAGGCTCTTCATAACTCAACATTTTAAAATTCTGTATTTAACTTTCTTTAAAATGACATTGAAATGAAAAATTTAAGTAAAATAATAGTAAAAACGTGATAACTAAGGGATTCAATGTGTATTCACATGTGAGTGCTACTGGCTACCAGCACAAAAGTTATGAAAGGTTGAATTATTATTAGGCTAAATGTAAACACGAGGTGAAGGGATGTAAGAAGTTAGCTATATATAAGACAGTAATCAATACCTGTAAAAACTTATGAGATAAACTAAGCAGTGGAAGTCAAGTCAGAATATCAGCTAGTAGAAGCTTTAGACATCCATAAGATGAAGTACCAAGCATGGAATAAAAATATTCTCACCCACAGAAACCAGGTTGTTGTAGGTGTCCAGCATGACATCTCTGTACAAAGCCCTCTGGGCAGAGTCCAGACATTCCCAGTCCTCCTTGGAAAAGTTTATGGCCACATCCTTGAAAGTCAGTACACCCTGAAAATAAAAATAACAGTATTACCTCATGGCCATTGGATAAATTCTATGTTTGACACAAGGAAAGGTAAGTTAACTATAGAACTTGTTTTGTTATAAATAACTAATATGCATTTTAAAACTAAATTATATTCTGAGAAAAAGACTTTTCTGTCTTCTCTGCAGTGCAGCAAAAGGCCAGCAGCACTGAACTTCTGTGTGTAGGGACCCTTGTAGGGATCAAATGACATGATCACCACACCATGAGGGATGCTATTAAAGTTGCAATCAATAGGAAGTATGAGAACTAACAAAAGAGGCCCTCAGATGAAATATTCATAATATATTGGCTTCTATCCACTGTTAAATAATGACCTTTCTCACTCACTGTAAAAATTGAGTGCCTATATTTATCTTAGATATGAGAAAATTCATAATTATTACAGATTACATTTTTATCTTGTAGAAGATGTCCTGAAAAAAGACTTGCAAATGAGGTGCTTTAAGCACATCGGTGACATAAGTTTTAAAGAGTTAATAATGAGAATCAAATGAGAAAAGTACTCCTGAAAATTAGCGTCAACATAGTGAAGGTTCAGAAGGTCTGACAATGAAGTATTTTTGTAAAGACAATCAACTTGTCCCACACACATTCATTTACCTGTGAAAAAGACATCTCTTCTTTCCCCTTCAGAATGGAATGTCCCAGGAAAGTTTACATTGAAATTTCACCTTCCAGATTCCACTCTGTGTTTAAATGAGCAGATTTTCCCTGTCCCTGGTGAAATGGAAGAGTGCAAACAAGAATCAAAACTACCACAATCCCTTCTTGCCGTTGAAGTGATGCAGAAACCATGACCTCCTACAAGATTTTCCTTTCCTGCATTTAGGTGTTCTGTTTTCCCAGCATATTATGTTTTTCTCTCCAAACCCATTTGAGCTGCTGCAGTAACCTGCTATATACCTAACAGAGGCCGATTGGAATTTTAAAGGATGGATAAACACAGCTGTCAGGTAAAATTCCTCTTCACCTTTTCCTCTCTTTTCTTTGTCTCGGATAGCTCATTTAAAAAAAATTGGCACGTATGTTTGCAGTCACGGCCAGAATCTGTGAGGTTCCCCACCTGAAAGTATTTCTTGTCCTGGGTAAGCAATGTAGTTCCCTAGAGCCAAGAGGAAAGAAGCTAATCACTGCCAGATTCACTATTGTCTCCACTGAGATATTACTTTTGGCTTCCATGCCCCAGTCTAAAAATACCATGATGTTGTTGTTTTGAAGAAAGCCCCATGGTTATATTATCTCACAATTTCCCTTTTATACTGACATTGCTTTTTTGTTCCATCAGCAAAACACTAACTGATGATACCTAAATAAGTTACCTCTGCACCATTTCTACTGCATTTGGCTGTTACTGAAGGCAGCTGATCTTTATGTTCTTGTAACATCTTCCTTCTTGATACTTTATGCTAAACTGAGGATTCAAATACAATTATATCATAGGCAACTTTACAAACCAAAATTTTATCATTCAATTGCTAAAAAGAAAATGCTGCATAAAACAGGCAGAATCATGTTGATCTATTGCAAATTTTACCCATAGTGTTTTTCATTAGTCTCCAAAGAAACAACTAATAAGAACTCAAATAGTGCCTCAAAGTTTGGTGGGAAGTTTTCATACATTTCCTTTATTTCTCTTTAATTTTGCCAAAAAATTACATATTAAGGCCGTATTCCATGGATGTAAGGATTCATAAATTTCAGAATTTGAAGATGTAGGTCTAACCAAGAGAAAGTTTACAAACTGTATTATATATGGTTAAATTAATACAATCTACATAGAAAATTGCCTTGTTTTAGTAAAAAAACATACTGCATCTAAGATTATCTAGACTTATGGCACGAGAAAGGCAATTAGAAATATACTTTAAAACAGGCTTGAAGTTAAAGAATGATAGACTGTATTATTTCTTTTTTTTTTTTTTTTGGTTTTTCGAGACAGAGTTTCTCTGTGTAGCCTGGCTGTCCTGGACCCGCTTTGTAGACCAGGCTGGCCTCGAACTCACAGCGATCCACCTGCCTCTGCCTCCGGAGTGCTGGGATTATAGGCATGCGTCACCACGCCCAGAGACCTAGGGCAACACCCATTCCCTCAGCCACAAAGGCAGGTCCACATAATGTCCAGAGGACAATGAGACCCAGAACAACACCCACTCCCACAGCCACCAAGGCAGGCCCAAATAATGTCTAGAGGACAAGGAAGTATGGTCATCTGTGTCTCACAAAAGAAGATCAAAATGTCTGTAAGCATCTCTTATAACTCCCAGGGACAGCAACTGGGCTTGTTCTACTGCCTCTGCCCAAATTATATGACCCACAATCCAGAGAAAAAGGACATCAGACATCAGTGGAACCTGTACTTTGTAACAAACTGGAGAACTGGGCTCCATGCTCAAACCTGGTAGTCCTGACAACATGAGGCATTTGGATGTGGAATTGTTAGCAGGTTCCAATGGGTTGTTGAGGACTGGACACTAATCTGATAAAAAAAGGTGGTAAGGCAGGAAAAGGAAGAAGGAAAGACCACATCTCCTATATTTCTCTTACCTAAAGTCTCAGAAGGATGTCTTCAAATCTATCCCAACTCCTGGTAAGTGAAGACTTTTATGGGACATGACTTTGGGTGTAGTGCCCAAATTAAGTGAGTATATACCATATGAGTCTTTCTGCTTCTGGGTTCACTCACTCAATATGTACATTTCTAGTCCCATCTATTTGTCCACAAATTTCAGGATTTCCTTGTTTTTAATGGCTGTGTAGTATTCCATAGTGTAAATATACCACAGTTTCTTTATCCGTTCATCAACTGAGGGACATGTAGGCTGTTTCCATGATCTGGCTATTATGAATAAGGCTGCTATGAACATGGTTGAACATATGTCCTCGTTGTGTGGCAGACCATTGTCTGGGAATATTTCAAGAAGTGGAACAGCTAAGTAATGAGGAATGTGTGTGTGTTTTTGTGTCTGTCTCTGTTCCTGTTGCTGTCTCCATCCAGTTCTCTTTTCCCCCCATTACTCTCTCTCCTCTCTCTCTCTCTCTCTCTCTCTCTCTCTCTCTCTCTCTCTGTCTCTATCATCTACCTTTTCAATGCACAGAGACAGGAGACAACACTACCTAATATTTGCTCTGTGGTGTTATAATATATAGCCTGAAATGGCTAAGACAGGTCCTAAACCAACATAGCCTCACCATTTACTTTATTATATGAGTTCCGACACTCCATGAAGACCTCCTGTTTGATTTGAATATTGTAGAATCAAAAGGGATTCCCCTGCTGTGTTCTCCAGCTCTGTGAAAATCATTCGCTCATAAACTCCCTTGATGGGAACGAAACAGTATCTGAAAGAACTGAAACTTAGGGCTGTGATTCAAAGGTTTAATTGAATCTCAACATCCCCAACAGGATCCAGGAAAATTATTACTGCAGTTTTAGGGCTGAACTGAGCACTCATACACCTACTGAATCCTGTTACTATCAAATGTGGATTTACTGAAGCTAAGATGTTCCACAGATGACCTTTACTTTACTCCAATTAAGAACCCTCAACCTAGTAGGGCTGTGAAATCCTGAGGCTAGCCCAGGACCAACTGTGCCTCTCCTATCCCCATGCTGCACCTTGGATATAGTGATTGCCCAGCCCTGGCCTATGCTTTGGCTGCACCATAGGGTGAAATGAGTGGACAGCTCTGGCTTTTCTCTGGAGAATTACTCCCTAATGCACACTATCAGTAAAACAATGAGGAAGGTGGTGGGAAAGGAATGGAAACTGCTCACCTGCTAATTGTTCCCCAGAGGCTGAGCAAGATAAGGCTTTCACACTTCGTGGAACAGAAGCAGAGCCAGGCCTTCCAGTAGTTTCCAAAGAAACAGGAATGTCTGGAAAATGATTAATGGCACCTGTAGACATTCTCCCCTAACCCAAAAATCCTATGGAGTTGCCCTAGTCTCCTGGGCAAAAGGACAAAGTCTACCTATACCTGTCTCTGCGTACTGGGAAAAGGAATCCAGATTCTTTTAGGCAGAATCTGAAATAGCATGTTGGAAGGGAAAAGGGAAAGATGGCCTGGAACTCTCTCTGTAGTCCATGTGCTCTTAGGCTGATGGCTCATAAAAACCAATAATGGTGTACTCTTGAGGCCTGCAGGCATTTGTGCAGCAGAATAATTATGGTTACTGCCTGCTCCCACACAAGCCTCCTAGGACAACACTAGTACCATCACCTTTGGTCCTGTTCAGCAGAACACATTCACAACCCCGACTCTTCCTATTAGCAGGAAATCCATAGGCAGATGGGGAAGTAGGCACAGGGATATTAGTACCAAATTTAATATCTCAGTGGAGACAATGGTGAAACAGAAATTGATTTGTGTGTTTTTTCTTGGCTCCCAGCAACTAGATTGCTTACCCAAGACAAAAAATACTTTCAATGTGGATTACCTCCCACATTCTGGCAATTATTGCAAGTACAGGTGCCAATAAACTCTCTCAGGCAAAAGAGAGGAAATACTCAATAGAAATTTAACTGACAGCTGTGCTCAGTCTTCATTTAAAATGCCAATTTGACTATGTTATGTATATAGGAGTCACTGCAGCCAAACAAGTAAGTCTGTAGAGAAATATATAATCTGGTGGGAAAACAGAGCACCTAAATTCATGAAAGTGTCCTCTTTGTTTTTTCAACCTGTAGGAGTTCATGGTTTTTGCATCTCACTGGCAAAATTCAGGAAGGGTGTCCACTTTTGATTCCTGCTTTCCACTCTTCAAGTTTACTAGGGAAAGGGAAAATCTGCTGCCTTTCAATACAGAGTGGCTTCTGGAAGATGAGATGTTCATATAAACATTCGTGAGACATTCCATTCAGAAGGGGAAAGGAGAGATGGCTTTTCAGGTAAACATTTATGTGTGGGTCTGGGAAAAGTTGGTTATTCTTACAGAAATACTTCATTGTCAGATCTTCCAAACTCTCACTATGCTGAATTAAACTTCTGAAACTATTTTTCAATTGTATCTCAGTATTCATTGAGTACAAGTTATGCCACTTGTGTACTTAATCCAGCTTTATTTCCATTCTCCTTTAATATTTTTCAGGATAACATGTATAAATGAAAACATAATTAGAAAAAAATAAAAAATTTTATATCAAAGAAGAATGTACATACACAATTTTTCTTGAGAAGGGATTGGGTGGTTATTCATCTGTGAAGAAAGACAATATTTCATCCGTCTTTCATCTGAGGCCATAGGCAATAGTTTTCACCTTTCCCAATACTGCATACTTTTAAGAACATTACAAATATTGTGGTGACCCCAAAATATGAATTCATTTTTATTGCTACTTTAAAACTGTAAATGTGTTACTGCTATGAATCTTAAAGTAAATATCCATTTTTCCTGTTGGCTTAGATGGTGAACATTTGATTATTGTGAGGATCATGTCATTTAATCCTCAAATGGGTAATAACCCACAGGTTGATTACCCACTGGTCTATTGGATCTTTGCAGAGAAGTCAGAGTATTCTTTGTTAAGAACATGATTTTTCAAATTTATCAAAAATTAACACATATTTTTATTGATAGCAGAACAAGCTTTATAATTAACTATTCTTTCCTTGTGTCATATATAGAAATTATCCAGTGCTCATAAGGAGATATGATTATCTTTAATGTCAGGGCTTACTGACATTCAAGGATGTGGCTATAAACTTCCCCAGGGATGAATGGAAATGTATGGACTCTGCTCAAAGGTCTTTGTACAGAGATGTCATGTTGGAGAATTACAACAATCTGGCTTCTGTGGGTGAGAATAATTGTATTCCCTAATTTTTACTTCATCTTACGGTTGTCTAACAGTTCTAGTAATATATGTACAAGACATTCACTGCATAATTTATGTCTTATGTTTTTGCAGGTATTGGTTGTTGTCTTATGTATAACTAACATTTTATGTCCATTTATCTTGTTTTTATGTTTAACATAATGATAATTTAATCATTTATGCTTTTTGTACTGGTAGACTGTAGCACTTATTTTTAAATCCACTTTGGCATTCATATTTTTCAGTTTTTATAATGTAATTTAGAAAAAGGAATACAGAGAATTTAAATGTACTGAGTTATGAAGTGTCTAAAACTTATTGGAAGGAAGTGAGAACTAGGAAGTGACTCATATGTATTTTATTTTTTCCATCTTCTCTAGTTGTCACAACCCTGTGCTTATACCCAGCTATGTTGAATAGTGTATGTGTGTGTCTATTTGAATCCACAGGTGTTTCTGTTCCAAAATCAGGGTTAGTAACCTGTCGTGAACAAAGCGAGGGACCCTGGATGTTTGGTGAAGAGGAGTTTGAAGGAAGAAAACAAGGTAAGATGGAATAAAATGACACAGCATGTGGCGTTACTAAATCTAGACATGAAGTGTGGTTAGACAACCTCTTCAGCAGAAATTATTACTGAGAATTTCTTTTAGAACTGTGTACTAAATGTGAAGTATAGCACGAATGTTATATGATTTTTGTGTTTTTTATCTTAATAGTGGTGTTTTGAAATGCGCTGTTAGAAACATTTGACAAACTGGTATATTATTCTGTGTTCTAATTCCTGATGATATTTTCATTACATGTGAATGATGAATAGATTTGGGTTTTCCTATTATTTATTACCTTAAAATAATTCAATGGCATTTATTGGGCATATAGGTGTTTTTCCCTTCCACATCCTCCCAGACCAGCTTCTTCCTTCACACTAACTCACTGTCAAGATCTCTCTCTCTCTCTCTCTCTCTCTCTCTCTCTCTCTCTCTCTCTCTCCCTCCCTCCCTCTCTCCCTCTCTCTCTCAGAAAGAAGAAAAGAATAGTAGCCAAATGGATTTAAACATGGGATTGGATTTATGCTGGTAACTTCTGAAGCTAAGGCATGCAATATGAGTAATATATCCAGTGTCATGTATTAAGAACACTTATTTTTCCACTCCTGGAATCTAAGTAATAAAATTTGTTCTCAGGTTGGGTGATATTTTAAACATCTTTCCCATTCACAAAATAGGATTTTTTCCTGCCTTAAACTTGTTCATGTATTCAATGGTTTTGTATGGGTGGTAGTCTCCTTGTGTCTATAAGGTGCTGTTGACTGTGAGTCATCCAACACCTCTGGCCTTTATACTCCTCTGCCTCTTTTTCTACATAGGTCCCTGAGCCTTGATAGGAGTGTTGTGATAAAGATAACCCATATAGGATCAAGTGCCCCAAAGTCTCTCAGTATCTGCACTTTCTCAAGTTGTTGTCCTCCATGTTAAGCTTATCTATTGGAAGTTGAGTGACAGACAAATCTATTGAAAAGGAATATGCATTTTGGAGGCATATTATCGCAATTTTAATTTATAAGAATAATAGTAGCTTTTAATATCAAGCCCATGACTTTTTATTCTCAGATTATTGGCTTCATAAACAGGTCAGATGGGGGTTTCAACTCACAAAGCCACCTTAATGTCATTCAAAAACAATGGGTACTGAAAAAGTATTTGCAGAACTATTCACACCAGTGAGCATATCTTGCAGGAAGGTCAGCATTGAACATCACAGAGTTCATGTCTGTGTGACTCTTGATTAATTTTGTCTTCCTATTACACAAGAAGTAGCTGCCAAAACTATGGTTACAAGTCAGTAGGGGTGAAAAATCCACCTTAGCAGGAGTTCACAATGTTTGCTGCTGTATATATGAAGTGTCTTCAGGTATAGATTCAATTCCTCAGGTTTAGAAAGAATATAAGTGTGTATGGAATTACTTATGACATTTCATTGAACCATAAGTCCTTTAGATAATAACTCAAAATGTTCTAGCTCATTTTTTTGTACTATTTTCTGTGTTTAGTGGCATTTGACATTGATTTATTTGATTGTCTTTCTTGGTCATTTAAATGGATTATCATATGCAAATGTGTTAGGCTTCTATACTAGTATTTTCCCATAAGCTATTGAAAACAACTTTAGTGTGAACTAGGGAAATGTTTTAGTTATAGCTTTTTGAATTTTAGTCTTATGACCTGAGTTCAATCTCCATGATGCACATGGGAAAAGTAAGCTTCTACTAACTATCCCTTGGTCACATGTATGCTACCACACATAAAGACAATACATAAATATAACTTTAAAACTAGGCTAGTAGTGAATATTTGATCTCCATAATTCTGTTCTGTTTTATGCCCCATCTCTTGATATTGTTTTTCCTTTATGACACTATTCTTACTGTTTTCTTGTGTGAAAAACAATAGAAAGAGTATTAATGCCAAAATACCTAACTGACCATAGATACTCTAAGTAAAATATCCTAGTCTTGAAAGCTAGCTTACCACACTAAAGAAAACTTCCTAATTTACACTAATTGTTTGTCCAGATTGGTTCATGGCAGAATTTAGCAGACTATCACGTTAGAAGTAATGCCAGGGTTCTTCATCTTTTCGTCAGAGTAGAAATTCAAGGACTTTTACCAGTTTTTACCTTTAAGAATCCACTATAAGGTTGGTATAAAACTAATCAAAAATGTTTGTACAGGTATCTTTTATGAAAATGGATGCAAAATTTATCAGTTATATATTTCCAAAATATAGTAAAACACATTAATAATAATAATAATAATAATAATAATAATAATAATACAGTGTAAAGAGACTACCACATAACTCCCTCATGATAATCTCATAATGTAAGAGGTCTTTGACAAAATACATTAATCATTACATTAGAGTTCTATAAACTAAAAGAGTTTGCCATAAGCATTGGGGCAGCAACATTGTGGTGTCTGGATAGAATATCAAGATAAATCCATTAGAATCAGAAAAAAATCGAAGGATGTCTATTCCATCATTACCTCTGAAATATACTTGTAGAAATCATATCTAGAGCAAAAACATTATGATGACTTTTGTAGAATAAACATAGGGTACAGAAGATCAAAGTATCCTTAATTTGCAATGACGATATTACATATAAAATTTGACAAGATATTTCTTGCAGCTGTAGTCAGGTTTTTGTTCGTCTGTGCATCTTTTGAACAATATCATCCTCCCTAGTGGTAGCACACATACACACACACACACACACAGAGAAACACACACACACACACACACACAGAAACACAACCTCCTACATGTATAATGTATGCCATATATATATATATATATATATATATATTTATATACTCACATGTATTTTGTATAATTTGTGAAAATGTACATTAATGATTTCATGGAGCTTTACCTACATGACCTATATTTATTAATTAAGTAATTTATTTATTTATTGTGTGCTTGCTTGCTTTACACTTTGAAATCAGCTCCCTTTCTTCCTTGTTCCACTTTCCTTCTCTCGTCCCCATCCCCCTTCTCTTGTCGACAGAAAAGGGGGGATAAGAGCAACAACCCACCCCAGCACATCAAGTCATATAAGTACTGAGCCCATTCTCTTCCTTTGTAGCCTGCCCCTGGAAAACGTTTGGAAAGTAGGCAAAAATTCTATGTCAGAAATAGTTATCAGTCACTTAATTGGGGGATCCCCACGAAATATGAGACGTCCTGTGGCTCCATCTTTATAGCGGGCCTAGGTACAGTCCATGCATGGTCTTTGGTTGATGCCTCAGTCTCTGCAATTCATACTGGGCCCATATTAGTTGGCTCTGGTGATCTTCTTGTGATGCCCCTGTCCCTTCCACATCCTTCTAGCCCTACTAATGACTCTTCCACAAGAAGCATGGAACTTCACTGTGAGTTTTAGCATCTGTTTTGATCTGCTTCTGGATGGAGCCTCTTAGAGGACAGCAATGTTAGACTCCAATCTGCAAGCATAGCGGAGTATCCACAGTAGTGTCAGGGTTGGTTCTATCCTATGGGATGGGTTGCAGGTTGTGACAGGCATAGGTTGGAAATTTCCTCACCCTCTGCTCTATATTTATCTCTGGGTAAATTTTAGGTCGATCCCTTTGTGGATGGGTTGATGTTACTCTCCCTGCATTAGAAGTCCTATCTAATCAGAGTTCAGCCTCTTGAGTCTCCATGACTCCTACAACTACATGTTTCAGCTAAATCGTCTCCATACACTCCCAGAAGCCTACCCTGTCTTAGGCCTCCATCTTGTCACAGAGATGCCTCCATCTATGGTTTTTCTTTTCCTTTCAAACGTTCTGTCCGACTTCTCCTACTCTCACCAGCTCTGATCTCTACCCTCATGTTTTCCTAGCATTCTGTCTCCTACACTGTTCCTCCTTTGCAGTGTCTTCTGTGGTCACTTGTATGTCTCATTTAGTTTGATATTCGTAGTATAATATAATGTTTTAACTTTTTTCATTTCTGAAACATGCACACTAACATTTTATATAATCTTTGTAGTTGATGATCATTAATAAATCACCAATGTTTGAGAAATGTTCTAACCCCAAAAACACACATGCTGAATGTTTGAACTCTAGTATGAATAATTCTTAAAACACTGTAGATATCTAAGTGCAAAGGCCGTAATTAAGGTTTGGAGACACGACAAACAAGAATTTGCCAATGACATGTACTCTCACATTTTATTGTTCCCTGATAACTATGTGATTCATAGCTTTCCTCATTAAGGACCAACACAATCATGTATGACAACACCACCTTTTGACTAAGACATGTGTAACTTAAAGTTTAGCTGAAATATAATTTGTTGCCATAAAAAACCACAAATGTACATTAAGTCTCTAGTGGCACACACACATACACACACACACACACACACACACACACACACACACACAAAGAAACTGAGATCATTCCTTGAAATTCCAAAATTGCAATATTTGTAGAGTTTATGAGTGAAGAAATGTGACTTTTGGGTTAAAAAATTAAAAGTATATGGTGTAATCATATTTTATTTTGAAGAAATCACATTCATGAGCTCTTAAAATTCTCTGCGATCTCAGTTGAAACAGAAATGTAAACAGGAGGGAAAATCATCGTAAGTAAAATTAGCGGAGGCTTAGTGTGCTGAAAGTTATGTGAAGACGAGTTCATCTGTGTAATTAATAGGATTTACTCTGTAAAATATAATTTAATTGGGGTAAGTTATTAAGATCATCTATTAACTTGTATTTCATCAAGATTTTGTACCTTAAAGTACTTAAAACTAGATTGAAGGCCAGGGAATATTTTTTTTATGAAAAAAGCATTCCACCAAGCATATTCTTTTTAAAAAGCAATTTGGAGGTTGTAATTATACTACTTAAATTTAGGTATGTATTTGAGAAATATTCATTTCTGTAAGGAATGGCAAGCTACATTTTTTCCCTCTACATTTTACCATTGTTTGAGTTGTTAGTAAAACCATTACATTAATGTAATATTGGCAGGAAGATTGCCTAACTTACCTAATGTGACAATCCTTTATACAAAAGGACACATCTTATATTTTTTTTTTTTTTTTTTTTTTTTGGTTTTTTGAGACAGGGTTTCTCTGTGTTAGCCTTGGCTGTCCTGGACTCGATTTGTAGACCAGGCTGGCCTCGAACTCACAGCGATCCGCCTGCCTCTGCCTCCCGAGTGCTGGGATTAAAGGCGTGCGCCACCACGCCCAGCTCACATCTTATATTTTATCCACAGAATACAAATATGGTAAGTCCATGTTTATTCTGAAAGAACTTCACTCTTATTAACTCATTTCATGAATGCTCACCAGTTGATGTGGTTGATATTATGAAAATATAGACAGAAGAAGATTCATGTTGATTTTCATATAAGATGTTTTCTCTAACACTCTCAGTCCTGTTGAAACATTTCAATATATAAGATATGAAAGGTTAGTGTTAAAAGAAATGCTAGTATCATATATACATTGATCATCTACATTGGTGTATAGTTTAAAAATTAATCTCATACTTTAAAAAAATTCTCTTTTTAAGTTTTTCCCAGACAGAGTTTTTCTGTTTAATAGGCCTGTCTGTCTTAGACTCACTTTTTAGACCGGGCTGGCCTCAAACCCACAGAGATTCACCTACCTCTGTAGGTAGACAAGTAAGATTTGTAGACAAGTGAAGATTGCTCCTCCTGCCTCCTTTCTAGGTGCCTTTTGTTCCACTTGACTCTCCTGAGAGAGCTGCAAGCTGTCCTTGTGCCTGGCCCTGGCCACACGGAGGTAGGTGGGTATCCAAGGAGGATACAGAGAGAAAGATCCATATCTTAGAACTACTTGGGTACTCTGGAGCAAGGAAAGAGAGTGAAGTATTCTGAGTGGTGCCCAGTGGTCTGGGGCTGTGGGTGGGGTGGAGTCTTGAGGAGAGGAGAGAGATTGTGACAGACTTTCTGGGAGCTCAGAATGGTTGCCTGGTTGCCTGGTTACCTGTTTGCCAGGTTGCCGGGTGGGACCCAGTAGGTGGTTAGGATTTGGGGATCAAAGCCAGGGCCTTGTAGTCAAGTGGGTAGATTGGGATGGAATGCTTCCTCTTTTGATATGTCTTTGTTCTTACATTAGGGGCTTGGTTGGCCTGGTTCTGCAGCAAGATTATAGATGTCTCCAGCCCCTCAGGGAGCCCCTGCTGTGGTTGCTCCCACCTCCAGACTCCAGATGGCAGGGTCCACCGGTGTGAAGGCGGGGAACACTGGAGCCCTCACCAGTGGGCTCACAGCGCCCTACCCCTTTCCCAGCATCCACCGCGGAGCCTCCTCCTGCCAGATGAGAAGCCAGTGCTGGGCTCAGGCACAACCTGAGGCTGTTGGCCCTCTCCCTTGTGGTATCTGTCCTGAGCTCTCTGACACCACGACAACCATCACCCTGTTGCTGCCCTGTCAGACCTGGGTCAGCCTTGGAAGGCCTAGGGGGCAAGCCCCCTTGATCTTGAAGCTGGATTGTTCCCTCTGTCCCAGTGTCAGCACACCCAGGAGAAGCCTAGCAGCTTTAGTGGTCACCAGAGTGGGTGGGGTTAGGCACAGAGCTCCTAGGTCTGCTAAGGGTCCTGGCTAATTTCCTCATCTTCCAGTTCAAGATTTTGATCCTGAGGCTCCTTTCTCATGGTCTAGATTGGCTGACGGGTTTCTGTAGAGTTCCACGAGGGTAGCCTACAGGCATAGGGCTCTCCCTTCTCCTCAGCCAGCAAGCCCTTCAGGGCTGCCAGGTACCCATATTGGAGTCCACTCAGTGCAGAGTGTCCCAGGAGTCCTTGTGTGACCTGTGCCCACTTCCCACCTCGCATCTCCACTCTGTATCCCCTTCAACCTCATCCTTCATCCTCTTTATCCCCCTACCCCCACTTCTCATAACACTGCCCAAGTTCCCTCCACACCTACACCCAGGCATCCTGCTCACACCCCAGCGTAACCTCTTAGGGAATCCTTTCAGCCTGCACAGACACCCAACTCAGGCTTTCCTGGCCTAATGGCTTGTTGGCCTTCTTAGAGTCTAGTGCCAGCCAGCAGATGTTTTTATTTTTTTGCTTTGAGAAGGGCAGAGTGAGTGTGGACATCACACTCCATGGTTGGCATCACCCTCCACATTTGGCATCACCATCAAGCAGAATTGTTTTGGTGATCACTGCTGCAGTTCCCCAGCTTGTCTGTGCATGGAGACAGCAGTCCATAGAGGGAGGTGCTCTTCTCCTGGCAGGACAGGCAGGACGTGGGTCTCCTGGGCCCTTTTTGTGCCAGGAGACATGATAGAAGAATAAGGGTCCTGGTGACCCATAGCCAAAACGGAACGCCACATGGCTTGGGTAGCAGGACCCTGCAAACACAGCTTCCCAAGTCCCTCTAGGCAGCCATGTTGGCCAGGGTGACTGGACGTCTCTACATAGGTCCTGCAGCAAGGTTTGCATCTTGGTTTATATGTGGAAAACAGTTCTTGTCTGCCTGTGCTTGTTTGTGTTCAAGGCTACCCTTGCACCGCCATATTTTTGGTTAAGTAGTCCCCGCAGTACCCACAGCAGCCTTAGCTCATTTCTAAGCCACACAGACATGGACAGACATATGTGTGTGCGAACACACACACACAAACACATACACACACACCCACATACACACACACAGAGGCACACAGGCTACTCAGTTTCTCTGGGCTGTGATCAGGACATCAGGGACAGAGAGCCTTCCTTCCACATGTCCAATTTATTTATTAATGCTCTTCCCTGCCCTCCTCTGCTTCCCTTCATACCCTTCTATACTGTCTCGAGTTCTCTTGGGCTTTCCTTCTGTTTCTTATTCAAAGTGCGCTCTCCCCCTTTATTCCCCCTCCCCCCCCCCCTCTCTCTCTCTCTCTCTCTCTCTCTCTCTCTCTCTCTCTCTCTCAGCTGGGCTCAAGGTGGATCTCAGGAACCTGATCTGTCAGGAAAATTGTGATATACCAGAAGCCTTCAAGAGGTCTGTATATGCAACCTTGCTGTGTACACCTAGTGGTTAGGAGCCCAAGGCAGTGTTGTACTCTGCGGTGAATCTCAAGAGAAGGAGCCAGAGGAGGGTGTGTTCTGAAAAATTCCCCAGAGACAAGGCAGTCAGCTTACCACCCAGGCCAGATACACTTTGAAGCATCTTCACTGTGATGCTCAGCATCCCTGTGGGCAACAAACTTCTGGATCCTCTTGACTGACTAGCTCACCTGGCCTAACAGGGAGAATAAGTTCACTGGTCGGCAAGGCCCCCTATCCTGTCCTGCCCTGCCCTGTCCAGGGATCACATGTGGAAAAATAGAGAAGTCACGGGTGCCACAATGTGTGCCCTAGAAGATTGCAGGATGTGAGTTTGTGTGTGTGTGTGTGTGTGTGTGTGTGTGTGTGTGTGTGTGTGTGTGT
>CAJRSG010005039.1:0-14975 GCA_907169655.1 Acomys percivali | reverse complement strand
TGTCTTTCTTGGTCATTTAAATGGATTTTCATATGCAAATGTGTTAGACTTTTATACTAGTATTTTCCCATAAGCTACTGAAAAGAACTTTAGTGTGAACTAGAGAAATGTTTTAGTTACAGCTTTTTGAATTTTAGTCTTATGACCTGAGTTCAATCTCCATGATGCACATGGGAAATGTAAGCTTCTACTAACTATCCCTTGGTCACATGTATGCTACCACACATAAAGACAATACATAAATTTAACTTTAAAGCTAAGCTAGTAGTGAATATTTGATCTCTATAACTCTGTTCTGTTTTATGCCCCATCTCTTGATATTGTTTTTTCTTTATGACACTATTCTTATTGTTTTCTTGTGTGAAAAACAATAGAAAGTGTATTAATGCCAAAATACCTAACTGACCATAGATACTCTAAGTAAAATATCCTAGTCTTGAAAGCTAGCTTACCACACTCAAGAAAACATGTAATGTTTGTTCTTTGAACTTCCTAATTTACACTAATTGTTTGTCCAGATGGGTTCAGGGCCGAATTTAGCAGACTATCATGTTAGAACTAATGCCAGGGTTCTTCATCTTTTCTTCAGAGTAGAAATTCTAGGAATTTTAACAGTTTTTACCTTTAAGAATCCACTATAAGGTTGGTATAAAACTAAAAAAAATGTTTGTACAGGTATCTTTTATGAAAATGGATGCAAAAATTATCAGTTATATATTTCCAAAATATATTAAAAAACATAATAATAATAATAATAATAATAATAATAATAATAATAATACAGTGTAAAGAGACTACCACATAACTACCTCATGATAATCTCATAATGTAAGAGGTCTTTGACAACATACCTCAGTTATTCCATTAGAGTTCTATAAACTAAAAGAGTTTGCCATAAGCATTGGGGCAGCAACATTGTGGTGTCTGGAAAGAATATCAAGATAACTCCATTAAAATCAGAAAAAAATAGAAGGATGTCTATTCCATCACTACCCCTGAAATATACTTGTAGAAATCATATCTATAGCAAAAACTTAATGATGACTTTTGTAGAATAAACATAGGATACAGAAGATCAAAGTATCCTTAATTTGCGATGAAGATTTTACATATAAAATTTGACAAGATATTTCTTGCAACTGTAGTCAGGTTTTTGTTTCCCTGTGCTTCTTTTGAACAATACCATCCTCCCTAGTGGTAGCACACCTACACACACACACACACACACACACACACACAGAAACATACACACACACACACACACACACACAGAAACACACCCACCCTACATGTATAATGTATGCCATATATATACATACATATATACTCACATGCATTTTGTATAATTTGTGAAAATATACAATAATGATTTCATGGAGCTTTACCTACATGACCTATATTTATTAATTAAGAAATCTATTTATTTATTGTTTGCTTGCTTGCTTGACGCCTTGAAATTAGCTCACTTTCTTCCTGGTTCCACTTTCCTTCTCTCGTCCCCCATCTCCCTTGTGTCTCAACAGAAATGGGGGGACAAGAGCAACAACCCACCCCATAACATCAAGTCATATAAGTACTGAGCCCATTCTCTTCCTTTGTAGCCTGCTCCTGGAAAACGATTGGAAAGTAGGCAAAAATTCTATGTCAGAAATAGTTCTCAGTCACTTAATTGGGGGATCCCCATGAAATATGAGACGTCCTGTGGCTCCATCTTTATAGCGGGCCTAGGTCTAGTCCATGCGTGGTCTTTGGTTGATGCCTCAGTCTCTGCAATTCATACTGGGCCCATGTTAGTTGGCTCTGGTGATCTTCTTGTGATGCCCCTGTCCCTTCCACATCATTCTAGCCTTCCCATTGACTCTTCCACAAGAATCAATGTACTTCACTGTGAGTTTTAGCATCTGTTTTGATCTGTTTCTGGATGGAGCCTCTCAGAGGACAGCAATGCTAGACTCCAATCTGCAAGCATAGCGGAGTATCCACAATAGTGTCAGGGTTGGTTCTCTCCTATGGAATGGGTTGCAGGTTGTGACAGGTGTAGGTTGGAAATTTCCTCACCCTCCGCTCTATATTTATCTCTGGGTAAATTTTAGGTTGATCCCTTTGTGGATGGGTTGATGTTACTCTCCCTCCATTAGACATCCTATCTAATCAGAGTTCAGCCTCTTGAGTCTCCATGACTCCTACAACTACATGTTTCAGCTAAATCGTCTCCATATACTCCAGAAGCCTACCCTGTCTTAGGCCTCCAGCTTGTCACAGAGATGCCTCCATCTATGCTTTTTCTTTTCCTTTCAAACTTTCTGTCCGACTTCTCCTACTCTCACCAGCTCTGATCTCTACCCTCATGTTTTCCTAGCATTCTGTCTCCTACACTGTTCCTCCTTTGCAGTGTCTTCTGTGGTCACTTGTATGTCTCATTTAGTTTGATATTCGTAGTATAATATAATGTTTTAACTTTTTTCATTTCTGAAACATGCACACTAACATTTTATATAATCTTGGTAGTTGATGATCATTAATAAATCACCAATGTTTGAGAAATGTTCTAACCCCAAAAACACACATGCTGAATGTTTGAACTCTAGTATGAATAATTCTTAAAACACTGTAGATATCTAAGTGCAAAGGCCGTAATTAAGGTTTGGAGACAAGACAAACAAGAATTTGCCAATGACATGTACTCTCACATTTTATTGTTCCCTGATAACTATGTGATTCATAGCTTTCCTCATTGAGGACCAACACAATCATGTATGACAACACCACCTTGTGACTAAGACATGTGTAACTTAAAGTTTAGCTGAAATATAATTTGTTGCCATAAAAACCACAAATGTACATTAAGTCTCTAGTGGCACACACACCTACACACACACACACACACACACACACACACACACAAAGAAACCGAGATCATTCCTTGAAATTCCAAAATTGCAATATTTGAAGAGTTTATGAGTGAAGAAATGTGACTTTTGGGTTAAAAAATTAAAAGTATATGGTGTAATCATATTTTATTTTGAAGAAATCACATTCATGAGCTCTTAAAATTCTCTGCGATCTCAATTGAAACAGAAATGTAAACAGGAGGGAAAATCATCGTAAGTAAAATTAGCGGAGGCTGAGTGTGCTGAAAGTTATGTGAAGACGAGTTCATCTGTGTAATTAATAGGATTTACTCTGTAAAATATAATTTAATTGGGGTAAGTTATTAAGATCATCTATTAACTTGTATTTCATCAAGATTTTGTACCTTAAAGTACTTAACACTAGATTGAAGGCCAGGGAATATTTTTTTTATGAAAAAAGCATTCCACCAAGCATATTCTTTTTAAAAAGCAATTTGGAGTTTGTAATTATACTACTTAAATTTAGGTATGTATTTGAGAAATATTCATTTCTGTAAGGATTGGCAAGCTACATTTTTTCCCTCTACATTTACCCATTGTTTGAGTTGTTAGTAAAACCATTACATTAATGTAATATTGGCAGGAAGATTGCCTAACTTACCTAATGTGACAATCCTTTATACAAAAGGACACATCTTATATTTTATCCACAGAATACAAATATGGTAAGTCCATGTTTATTCTGAAAGAACTTCACTCTTATTAACTCATTTCATGAATGCTCACCAGTTGATGTGGTTGATATTATGAAAATATAGACAGAAGAAGAAACATGTTGATTTTCATATAAGATGTTTTCTCTAACACTCTCAGTCCTGTTGAAACATTTCAGTATATAAGATAATAAAGGTTAGTGTTAAAAGAAATGCTATTATCATATATACATTGATCATCTACATTGGTGTATAGTTTAAAAATTAATCTCATACTTTAAAAAAATTCTCTTTTTAAGTTTTTCCCAGACAGAGTTTTTCTGTTTAATAGGCCTGTCTGTCTTAGACTCACTTTGTAGACCGGGCTGGCCTCAAACCCACAGAGATTCACCTACCTCTGTAGGTAGACAAGTAAGATTTGTAGACAAGTGAAGATTGCTCCTCCTGCCTCCTTTCTAGGTGCCTTTTGTTCCACTTGACTCTCCTGAGAGAGCTGCAAGCTGTCCTTGTGCCTGGCCCTGGCCACACGGAGGTAGGTGGGTATCCAAGGAGGATACAGAGAGAAAGATCCATATCTTAGAACTACTTGGGTACTCTGGAGTAAGGAAAGAGAGTGAAGTATTCTGAGTGGTGCCCAGTGGTCTGGGGCTGTGGGTGGGGTGGAGTCTTGAGGAGAGGAGAGAGATTGTGACAGACTTTCTGGGAGCTCAGAATGGTTGTCTGGTTGCCTGGTTACCTGTTTGCCAGGTTGCCAGGTGGGACCCAGTAGGTGGTTAAGATTTGGGGATCCAAGCCAGGGCCTTGTAGTCAAGTGGGTAGATTGGGATGGAATGCTTCTTCTTTTGATATGTCTTTGTTCTTACATTAGGGGCTTGGTTGGCCTGGTTCTGCAGCAAGATTATAGATGTCTCCAGCCCCTCAGGGAGCCCCTGCTGTGGTTGCTCCCACCTCCAGACTCCACATGGCAGGGTCCACCGGTGTGAAGGCGGGGAACACTGCAGCCCTCACCAGTGGGCTCACAGCGCCCTACCCCTTTCCCAGCATCCACCGCGGAGCCTCCTCCTGCCAGATGAGAAGCCAGTGCTTGGCTCAGGGACACCCTGAGGCTGTTGGCCCTCTCCATTGTGGTATCTGCCCTGAGCTCTCTGACACCACGACAACCATCACCCTGTTGCTGCCCTGTCAGACCTGGGTCAGCCTTGGAAGGCCTAGGGGGCAAGCCCCCTTGATCTTGAAGCTGGATTGTTCCCTCTGTCCCAGTGTCAGCACACCCAGGAGAAGCCTGGCAGCTTAAGTGGTCACCAGAGTGGGTGGGGTTAGGCACAGAGCTCCTAGGTCTGCTAAGGGTCCTGGCTAATTTCCTCATCTTCCAGTCCAAGATTTTGATCCTGAGGCTCCTTTCTCTTGGTCTAGATTGGCTGATGGGTTTCTGTAGAGTTCCACGAGGGTAGCCTACAGGCTTAGGGCACTCCCTTCTCCTCAGCCAGCAAGCCCTTCAGGGCTGCCAGGTACCCATAGTGGAGTCCACTCAGTGCAGTGTGTCCCAGGAGTCCTTGTGTGACCTGTGCCCACTTCCCACCTCGCATCTCCACTCTGCATCCCCTTCAACCTCATCCTTCATCCTCTTTATCCCCCTACCACCACTTCTCATAACACTGCCCAAGTTCCCTCCACACCTACACCCAGGCATCCTGCTCACACCCCAGCGTAACCCCTTAGGGAATCCTTTCAGCCTGCAAAGAGACCCAATTCAGGCTGCTTGGCCTAAAGGCTTGTTGGCCATCTTAGAGTCTAGGGCCAGCCAGCAGATGTTTTTTTGCTTTGAGAAGGGCAGAGTGAGTGTGGCCATCACACTCCATGGTTGGCATTACCCTCCACATTTGGCATCATCATCAAGCAGAGTTCTTTTGGTGATCACTGCTGCAGTTCCCCTGCTTGTCTGTGCATGGAGACAGCAGTCCATAGAGGGAGGTGCTCTTCTCCTGGCAGGACAGGCAGGACGTGGGTCTCCTGGGCCCTTTTTGTGCCAGGAGACCTGAGAGAAGAATCAGGGTCATGGTAACCCATAGCCAAAACTGAACGACACATGGCTGGGTAGCAGGACCTTGCAGACACAGCTTCCCAGGCCATGTTGGCCAGGGTGACTGGACGTCTCTACATAGGACCTGCAGCAAGGGCTGCATCTGGGTTTATATGTGGAAAACAGGTCTTGTCTGCCTGCCCTTGTTTGTGCCCAAGGCTACCCTTGCACCACCATACTTTTGGTTAAGTAGTCACCGCAGTACCCACAGCTGCCTTAGCTTATTTCTAAGCCACACAGACATGGACAGACATATGTGTGCTCAGACACACACATACACACACACACACATACACACACACACACACACACAGAGGCAAACAGGCTACTCAGTTTCTCTGGGCTGTGATCAGGACTTCAGGGACAGAGAGCCTTCCTTCCACATGTCCATTTTATTCATTGATGCCCTTCCCTGCCCTCCTCTACTTCCCTTCACACCCTTCTATACTGCCTCGAGTTCTCTTGGGCTTTCCTTCTGTTTCCTATTCAAAGTGTGCTCTCCCCCTTTATTCCCTCTCCTCTCTCTCTTTCTTTCTCTCTCTGTCTCTGTCTCTGTCTCTCTCTCTCTCTCTCTCTCTCTCTCTCTCTCTCTCTCTCTCTCTTTCAGCTGTGCTCAAGGTGGATCTCAGGAACCTGATCTGTCAGGAAAAGTGTGATATCCCAGAACACTTCAAGACATCTGTAAGGCACAATCATGGTCATATGCAACCTTGCTGTGTGCACCTAGTGGGTAGGAGCCCAAGGCAGTGTTGTATTCTGGGGTGAATCTCAAGAGAAGCAGCGAGAGGAGGGTGAGTTCTGAAGGATTCCTCAAAGAGACCAGGCAGTCAGCTTACCATCCAGGCCGGCTATACTTTGAAACTTCTTCACTGTGATGCTCAGCATCCCTGTGGGCAACAAACTTCTGGATTCTCCTGACTGAATAGCTCCCCTGGCCTAACATGGAGAATAAGTTCACTGGTCGGCAAGGCCCCCTATCCTGTCCTGCCCTGCCCTGTCCAGGGATCACATGTGGAAAATTGAGAAGTTACGGGTGCCACAATGTGTGCCCTAGAAGATTGCAGGATGTGTGTGTGTGTGTGTGTGTATGTGTGTGTGTGTGTGTTTGTGTGTGTGTGTGTGTGTGTGTCCTGGATGGGAAGCTAGGATGTGAGAGTCCAGAGGCAAGTCCATAGAGGACACAGTGTGTAGCAATTATTATGGTGTTTAGGTCAGATGTGATCATCAGAAGGACAGGATGGCATGTGGAGGAAGCCCTTTAGGGCTTCATAAACCTTTGGCCCAAGCGCAAGGTCTGCAGTTTTCCAGGGTGGCTGGGTTGAGCTTGTGAAGGTCCATAAGACCAGTTGAGTGAAATGTAACCAGTTGAGTGACAACAATGTGGAAGGTGCAGGACCCTTTCTTGGGGGTCACCTGCGAGCCTGGCACCTCTGAGAACTCAGAGCAGGCTCAATCCAGTTGGAACTCCCTTAGAAGCATCAGAGTGGATGCTTGCAGAAGGCTTCCAAGAGTGAGATAGTTGGGAATCGATGGCAATGTCAGGGCTGTCTTGAGTATGCTGAGAGAGTGGTCTTCTTCTAGGGGACATCTTGGAATATCTTGGCTGTGGGCAGCTGAGGCCTTGGAGACTCTCAGTGCTACTGGAAGGAAGGCTTCCTGCTGGAGAGTGACAAGCATTTGCCCAGTGATCACATTCTTTATTTTACTTGGTCCCACACATGCCTATATACCCCGGATACTGTGACTGAAACCGTGTAGATCACAGATGGAAAGGGAGAAATCAAGAGAAAAGGAGCTACTAAGAGAGAGGGAGGACGAGGATCTGTACATGATGTGTGTATGTCTTTTTGAATGTTTTGGAATGTAGCCTATTGACTGGACCCATTTTCTTTACAGAGAAATAGATGTCTCTGCCCTAAAGAGAAAGGATGATAGTGCCTGATGCAGTTATTTGGATCCTGGGACTTTTGTTAGTGGACTGGAGAGATGACCCAGTGGCTAAGAAACTCTGCTCTTCCAGATGTCCTGAGTTTAATTTCACAGCAAAAACTCAATGTCTCACAGTCATATATAATGGAATGCAGTCAGGTGCACATGGAAATAGGGGTTTCACACATAAAATAAGTAAAACCTCTAGGAAAAAATGGAGACGTGACAGAAGAACTCAGGAGTTGGAATATGCTGGCGGCCTCCTGGTGGGACAAGTGAAAATTGCTCCTTCTGCCTCCTTTCTAGGTGCCCTTTGGTCCACTTGAATCTCCTGAGAGAGCTGCAAGCTGCATCTGTGCTGAGCCCTGGACACAGGCAGGTAGGTGGGTGTCTTGGGAGGACACAGAAAGAAAGATCCATGTCTGAGAACCTCTTGGGGACTCTGGAGAAAGGAATGGAAGAGTGTGACATGTCCTGAGCACTGCAGAGTGTTTAGGGTGGTCTGGGGCTGTGGGAGGGGTGGAGGCCTGAGCAAAAGAGAGAGATTGTGACAGACTTCCTGACAGCTCAGAATGGTTGCCTGGTTACCTTGTTACCTTGCGCTGCCTAGTAGGTGGTTGGGTTGGGGGCTCAAGCCAGGGCCTGTTAGGCAAGTGAGCAGATTGGGATGGGACACTTCTTCTTTTGACATGTCCTTGTTCTCACATCGGCGGCATGGTTGATCTGGCTCTGCATCAGGATGGGAGATGTCTGCAGCCTTCACGGGGCATCTGCTGATGTTGATCCTCCCCCCAGAGTCCAGGTGGCAGTGTACAGGAAGGAACACACCTGGGTCCACAGGCATGAACACCAGGGAAACGGGAGGCCTCACCAGTGAGAACAAGGCAGCCTGCTCTTTGCATAGTATACTCTGGAGCCTCCTACTGCCAGGTAAGAAGCCATTGCTGGGCTCAGTGGCCCCTGAGGCAGGTGGCCCTCTGCTTCATAGCATCTGTCAAAGTTCCCCTGTGCCCTTAACCGGGAATCTTCGTTGTGCCCATGGTCACAGGTGTCAGCACACCTAGGAGAAGAAGCCTGGCAACTATAGTGGTTACCAGAGTGGGTGGAGTTATGCACAGAGCTGCTAGGTCTTCCAGGGGGCATGGCTATACCCTTGGTGTGTTTCTAAGGCTCCTCCCCTATGGTCTAGATTGGACTGAGGGTTTCTGTTGAGTTCCCTGAGTGTAGCCTACAGGAACATCTCCTCTCAACCATTCTCCAGCCCACAAGCCCTTCAAGGGCTGCTGTGTGTCCTAAGTGGTGTGTATTGTCAGGGAGGTGCATTGTGTCCCAGGAGTCCTCCTGACCTGTGCCTACCTCCTCCTTCACATCTCCCCTCTTCACCCCATCCCACCTCATCCTCTTATATACCTACCTCTCAAAACCCCCATGGTCCCTCCATGGATACAAGCAGGCACCCAAGCTCATACCTGCTTCTCTTTGGGAAATCCTGCAGCCTGCCCAGAAATGTATCTCAGTCCCGTCTAGGAATAAAGGCTTGATGGCCATGCTAGAGTCTTTTAACAGCCTGTTGGTTTTTTTTTTTTTGACTCTGCAAGGTCTGAGGGAGTGTGCCCATCACCTGCTGTTCCTTCCATCTCCTGTGCACTGCTCCGATCAAGATGAATTGTTTTAATGATCTCTGCTTCAGTTCCCCTGCATATCTACAGGTGGTAGTATGGGTCCTGATGAGGAGGTGCACTGTTCTTGGATGGACAGGGAGGATGCAGTTCTCCTGAGCTCTTCTTGGGCCAGGAGACAAAGAGGAAGAAGCAGGGTCCTTGTAACCCACGGCTAATACTGAATGCCACAGGACTTGGCTAGCAGGACTTTCAAGCACAGCCTCCACATCCTCTCTAGATGGCCATGTTGGCCAGGGTGACTGGACCTCTCTACACAGGACCTGCAGCAGGGGCTGCATCTGGGCTTATGTGGAAAACCCCTCCTGTCTGGCTGCCCTTGTTTGGGCAAAAGGCCACTCTTGCACCCCATAGTTTTGGTAGTGGAGTCTTCTGTACAACCAGAGCTGGCTTAGCTCACTTCTAGGACACACACACACACACACACACACACATATACACCCCCCAACACACACACACACAGGCCTGCCCATAGGCACATAGTCATGCACACTCGCACACACACACACACACAAACACACACACACACACACACACACACACACACACACACGCTACTCAGTTTCTCTGGACAGTGATCAGGATCTCAGAAACAGAAAGCCTTCCTGGCCAAATGTCCGTTTTATTTACTGAACCCCTCCCCTGGCCTCCTCAATCTCTCTTAGTACCTCCTATTCAGTCCCCCCTCTCTATCTATCTATCGATCTATCTCTCTTGGAGCTGTGCTACAGGTGGAGCTGGGGGACCCTGATCTGTCCAGAAAGGAGTGATATCCCAGAACCCTACAAGGCATGGGACAATATCAAGGTCATATGCATCCTTGCTGTGTGTACCTAATAGGCCAGGACCCAAGGCAGTGTTGTGATTTGTGGTGAATCTTAACACAAGCAGCTAGAAGAACTTGTGGATTGAAGGATGTTCTATAGATGCCAGGTAGTCAGCTTACCATCCAGGCCAGGTACACTAGGAATCCTCTTCACTTCGATGCCCAGCGTCCATACAGGCATCATGTTGATGGCTTCTGCTGACTGGCTAGCTCACCTGGCCTGCTAGGGATAAGAGGTTCAGGTCATGACAAGGCCCCTATCCTGTCCTTCCCTGCTCTGTCCAGGGATCTCAAGTGGAAAAATAAAGAAGGCACTGGTGCCAGAGTGTGGGATCTTATAAGCCTGGGAGGTAGGTGTGTTTGTGTGTGTGTGTCCTTGTGTGTGTCTGTGTGTGTCTCTGTGTGTCTCTGTGTGGGTGTGTGTCTGTGTTTGTGTGTGTGTCTGTGTGTGGGTGTGTGTCTATTTGTGTGTTGATTCTCTGTGTGTCCTGGAAGGAAATCAAGGATGTGAGAGTCCAGAGGCAAGTCCATAGAGGACCCAGTGTGTAGCAATTATTATGGTGTTTAGATCAGAGGTGATTGTCAGAAGGAAAGGATGGCATGTAGAGAAGGACTTTAGGGCTTCATCTCTGTGGCCCAAGTACAAGGTCTGCAGTTTTCCGGGGTGGCTGGGTTGAGCTCATGAATTTCCATGAGACCTGGTGCTTCGGGCCAGTTGAGTGACAACCATGTGGAAGGTAGCAGGAACCTTCCTTGGGAGTCACCTGCCAGCCTGGCACCTCTGAGCATTCAGAGATGGCCCAATCCCGATGGAATTCCATTGGAGCATCAGAGTGAATGCTCTCAGTAAGCGTCCAAGGATGATAATTAGAAAACAATGGCAGGGCTGTCTCGAGGATGCTGGGAGAGTGGTCCTCTTCTAGGGGCCATCCTAGAAGGTCTTGGCTAAGTGCAGCTGGGCCCCTGGAGACACTCAGTGCTACTGGAAAGAAGGCTTCCTGTTGGAGCATGACAAGTGTTTGCCCAGTGATCATATTTTGTATTTCACTTGGTCTCCTGGGTACTGCAGCTGAAATTGTGTGGATCAAAGATGGATAGAAAGAGGTGGAGTGAGGAGGAGCTAGAGATAGACAGACAGACTGACGGACGGACAGACAGAAAGACAGACAGACCCCGATAGGAATAGATACAGGCAGAAAAAGAGGAAGAGAGAGACAGGAAGTGACAGAGGGAGGGAGAACAAGTGTCTGTGGGTGATCTGTGTTTGTATTTGTAGGTGTCTTTGTTTGCAGCCTGTAGACCAGACCCACTTCTCTAGGGAGAAATAATTGTCTGTGCTATGGGTCTGGGCCCTAGGGAGAAAGGACGATAGTGCGCAGTGTAGTTATTTTTGTGTGTATGTGTGTTTGAGGAGTCTGAGACTTTTGTTTGTAGTGGACTGAGAGATGGTTCAGTGGCTAAGAGCACTGTCTGCTCTTTCAGGGGTCCTCAGTTCAATTGCCAGCAAATGCTTGGTGGTTGATAGTCCTCTATACTGGAATCTGACGTATTCTTCCAACATGCTGGTGCACACATAGATAGGGCATTCCCAAATAAAATGAGTAAAGTCTTTTGGAAAAAAAGGATACGTGGTAGAAGGGGTCAGGAGTGGGAATGTGCTAGAGGCCTCCTGGTGGGACAAGTGAAAATTGCTCCTTCTGCCTCCTTTCTAAGTGCCTTTTGGTCAATTTGAATCTCCTGAGAGAGCTGCAAGCCGCATCTGTTCTGAGCCTTGGACACGGGGAGGTATGTGGTGTCTTGGAAGGACGCAGAAATAATGATCCATGTCTGAGAACCACTTGGAGACACTGGAGGAAGGAAGGGAAGAGTGTGACGTGTCCTGGGTGTTGCCCAGTGTGTAGCGTGGAGTGTAGGTGGGGATGGGGTGTAGGCCTGGGAAGAACAGACATATTATGACTGGCTTCCTGGATGCTCAGAATGGTTGCCTGGTTGTCTGGCGCTGCCTAGTTGGTGGTTAAGGTTTGAGGGTCCAGGCAGGGCCTGCTAGGCAAGTGGGCAGATTGGGACAGACAATTTTTTCTTTTGACAGGTCCTTGTTCTCTCGTCAGGGGTGTGTTTGGCTCCAGTGTGCAGCAAGATTGTAGATGTTTGCTGCCCCTGGGAGGCAGCAGAGGCTCTGCTGTCATTGATCCTCCCTCCAGAATCCAGATGTTGGGACACTTGAAGGCTCAGGTCTGGGTCCACAGGCATGAAGGCCTCTGAAATGGTATCCTCAGCAGCAGGCACACAGCTGCCTGCCCCTTACCCAGCATCCTCTCTGGAGCCTCCTTTTTCTTCCTTCCTTCCTTTCATTCATTTAAAAAAAAGATGAATTCATATGTATTTTACATGTATAGGTGCTTTACCCATATACTTATCTACGCATAATTTGTGTAAAGTCTGAAGAGGCCAGAAATGAGCATCTGATCTTGTGGCACTAGGGTTAAAAATGGCTGTGAGCTACCATATGGGTAATGATACTCAAACCAGGGACCTCTGGGAGAGTAGTCAGTACTGCACATCTGTGTACACCTGTTCTCCAGGGTATACTACAGCAAATTCCCAGTTCTGCTGTACACTTCCTATAATCTTATCCCTTGCTGCTCTTTTCCCTTGGGAAAATTGAATGTCTTTGCAAATCTGTACAGTAGTCTCCTATTGTTGACTGGGTAGGAATATAGGCTGTACCACCACGCCTAGCTCTATTAGCTTTTGAAATAGGCCTGCTCTTACAATATAAAAGCTCAGTTTGTTTTTTGTTTTTGTTTTTGTTTGTTTTTTTGTGGAGGGGGAGGTACAGACATTTACTTAAGACAAAAAGTTTGCAAATCCTCAGGGAAATGTGTTAATGTCGTAATTTGTGGAATTGTGGCACTTGTCTCAAAATTTTATGTCATGAAAATTAATTTTTTTTACAGTATGTGTTGTATCCCCAGTGTCGGGGTGCATTAAAACAGGCAGGGGCTCTGATCATACAGCTTGGGTTCAGTGAGATGCAATTTCATGGAAGTAAAAAATGGAGAAAGTAAATAGTATTAATTGTAAGTATGTTTTGATTGTGACCGTTTTTGTCCTTTAAAAAGTATATATTCATATTATTTTCATGTAGATCTACTGAATTTATACTTTCTAAAGGTGGTCAGTTCATTAAAATTGCAAGATTGTTTCAGATACAACTCAGCATACATGTCAAGAATACATAAAACCCTGGATTCTTATCCCCAAGGTGGATGATCTAGGCTTGCCTAGTACATACCTGTATAATGCAGCATTGAGGAGCAAGAAACAAGCATCAGAAGTTCATGATCAGGCTGGACACAGCTGACTTAGCTCATTTCTAAGCCACACAGACATGGACAGACATATGTGCACTCACACACACACACACACACACACATACACACACACACACACACAGAGGCACAAAGGCTACTCAGTTTCTCTGGGCTGTGATCAGGACATCAGGGACAGAGAGCCTTCCTTCCACATGTACAATTTATTTATTGATGTTCTTCCCTGCCCTCCTCTATTTCCCTTCATACTCTTCTATTCTGCCTCGAGTTCTCTTGGGCTTTCCTTCTGTTTCTTATTCAAAGTGAGCTCTCCCCTTTATTCTCTCTCTCTCTCTCTCTCTCTCTCTCTCTCTCTCTCTCTCTTTCTACTTCTCTCTTTCTCTCTCTCTCTCTCTTTCTCTCTCTCTCAGCTGTGCTCAAGGTGGATCTCAGGAACCTGATCTTTCAGAAAAAGTGTGATATCCCAGAACCCTTCAAGACGTCTGTAAGGCACAATCATGGTCATATGCAACCTTGCTGTGTGCACCTAGATGGCAGGAGCCCAAGGCAGTGTTGTATTCTGGGGTGAATCTCAAGAGAAGCAGCCAGAGGAGGGTGTGTTCTGAAGGATTCCCCAAAGAGGCCAGGCAGTCAGCTTACCATCCAGGCCAGCTACATTTTGAAGCCTCTTCACTGTGATGCTCAGCATCCCTGTGGGCAACAAACTTCTGGATTCTCCTGACTGACTAGCTCACCTGGCCTAACAGGGAGAATAAGTTCACTGGTCTGCAAGGCCCCCTACCCTGTCCTGCCCTGCCCTGTCCAGGGATCACATGTGGAATAATAGAAAAGTCACGGGTGCCACAATTTGTGCCCTAGAAGATTGCAGGATGTGTGTTTGTGTGTGTGTGTGTGTGTGTGTGTGTGTGTGTGTGTGTGTGTGTGTGTCCTGGAAGGGAATCAAGGATGTGAGAGGCCAGAGGCAAGTCCATAGAGGACCCAGTGTGTAGCAATTATTATGGTGTTTAGGTCTGAGGTGGTCATCAGAAGGACAAGATTGCATGTAGAGGAAGCCCTTTAGGGCTTCATAACCCTTTGGCCCAAGCGCAAGGTCTGCAATTTTCCACGGGGGCTGGGTTGAGCTTGTGAAGGTCCATGAGACCAGTTGAGTGACATGGGACCAATTGAGTGACAACATTGTGGAAGGTGGCATGAAGCTTCCTTGGGGGTCACCTGCCAGCCTGGCACCTCTGAGAACTCAGAGCAGGCTCAATCCAGTTGGAACTCCCTTTGAAGCATCAGAGTGGATGCTTGCAGAAGGCTTCCAAGAGTGAGATAATTGGGAATCGATGGGCATGTCAGGGCTGTCTTGAGGATGCTGAGAGAATGGTCTTCTTCTAGGGGCCATCCTGGAATATCTTGGCTGTGGGCAGCTGAGCCCTTGGAGACTCTCAGTGCTACTGGCAGGAAGGCTTCCTGTTGGAGAGTGACAAACATTTGCCCAGTGATCACATTCTACATTTTACTTGGTCCCACACTGACCTATGTACCACGGATACTGTGGCTGAAACCATGTAGATCACAG
>CAJRSG010005027.1:941-16834 GCA_907169655.1 Acomys percivali | reverse complement strand
GTGTGTGTGTGTGTGTGTGTGTGTGTGTGTGTGTGTGTGTGTGTGTATGTGTAGACTGCAGTAGAGACTCCAAAGCTTATGCAAAGCCAACCATTCTAACTCCGTTTCTGGATCTAGTGTTCTGGTTATAGTAAAATAATAAAATGAAGGAGGAAGAGGAGGCAAGATGACATAAAAGAAAGGGGATGACACAGCTCTATTATTGCAGAGAAAAGTACAGTGGGATAACGTTAGGGGCTATCTATGTCCTCTCCAAGGTATTCCCATCTTTCTTCTAGCATGGCTCAGTCATAAAACATGGTTTCTTTCTCCCAAAGCACCACGGACAGAAGACATTAATATACAGGAGAATTTTATAAGAGATTTGGAAGCATTGGCAGGTACATGGTACAATAAAATAAAATAATAAAATAAAAAGCCATTCCATCTCGCCCTATAACTGAGCATATAATTTTACATAGTCCTGCTGCTCAACAAAGAGAGACTACACTGCACTGAGGGGGGGAGGTGGTTCTCTATGTTTGCTTTAAAAATTGATTCCTGAAACTTTCACCCTCGTCTATGTCTCTGTCATTGTTCTTTCTTCCTTCATGGGTACCTCTAATCATCCAAGGTTCTCTACAGCAATGACAGACTGGTTTAATTATCTCTGCATCACTCCCGCACATCTGATTAGTCTTCAGAATACCTATTAATGCAATGTAATGTAATGTAAATCTTCTGTATATTTTTTTTTCCTTCAGGAGGGGTTTTTTGCAGTTAGGTGTAAATTCCATGTTTTTCTCATGGGCCTTGCTGCTTTCCTTTCAGTTTACTGTCTAGTTTCCTTTGTGTCTGTATGTGTGCATGTGTATGCATGCGTGCATGTGTGTGTGTGCATGTGCATGTGCACGCACACGTGTGTGTGTGTGTGTGAGTGTGTGTGTGTGTGTGTGTGTGTGTGTGTGTGTGTGTGTATGGTGCATCTATGTGTGTTCAAGCACACTGTCACAAAGATGGAGAAAACAGAAGTCAGCATCAGCGTCCTGCTCAGGCATTCTACATTTTATTTGATTTGATTGACAGGATCTTTCACTAAGCCTTGACCTTTATGATCAAATAGGTTGGCAGGCCAAGGCATCCTCCTCTCTCTGCTCCCCAGTGATGTGTTAACAGACATGTGCCCTTACACCCTAAAGATCCTAACTCAGGTCCTCACGCCCTCACAGTAAGCACTATCCTCATTCAGTCATCTCCCCAGCCTTCACCATCTTTTTCCTAGAAACATGAACAAATGTGTTTCCTGGGAAAATGGAATTTGTCCCTTGACAATCAAGGTTGAATTGTCTTTGTATTTCTTACTGTTCTAACCACATGGCCTAGTAGGGAAGCCTGTGACTGAAGCTATGAACTAAATGTTCATCAAGTAATTATTTAAAGGCAATTTATAAAAGTCAGACAACTTCCTTGTGAACTGAAATACTACCAAGCCAATGGTAACCAGCTGTCAATTATTCCCTTTAATATGCCTCATTGAGACAAGGCCATCCCTTGGCTTTATGGCGTTTTGGGTAAAGCTGAAAGTACATTCTGGTTTATAGACTGTATTTATAATATATGTATATATCAGTCATTATTCATTTGTATCTCTGGACACTAGCTAAGTTCACCTCAGACATAACTATGCTTTTTCCAAATTAGAATTAATAAGCCAACTGAATATAGAGCACAGAAAACTGCCATTTCTTGGTTACTTGACTCAGAGTCTATATGACTTTGGACAAGTTCATAAAGAGTGACCGGGTTTTATATCCATCTCTCTAAGATGGGTTTAATCTCTAACCATATTGAAGGCTGTACATGAGGCTTTAACTTGGAAGTACAGTAAAGAGACTGTGTACTCTTATGCTATACAGGGTAACATCATGACTTTATGCAATGAAATTCAGTCTTTCCTCCATTGTTTAAAGCTTTACTGGGTTCTTACTGAGATCTTCAATATCTACCCTCTCTCATCCAAAGAAAATGCTTTACACAGAAGGAAGAGCCAGGGCAGCTGTCATTCATAAGCTATATATAAAACAGTAGAAGAAGTAGCCAGCCCCACTAACTGTCAATCTCCATGTCAATAAAGTGCTTCTACTTATAGGCATACATACCATCCGGTGATATTTCTTAAATTATACTAGTGAGTTATAGAAACTGAGCAAAAGGCAAAAGTAAGCCTTATGTTTCCTGATAGCATTCTTTAGATCCTGGCAAAGCCTCAGATACACAAGCAAAGCTAAGTTCACTGTTGTTTCACAAACCTCCATTATGCTCTCATTTGCTGGAAATAGTCTCAACTTCTAAAGTAGAAACATTCATGATGTTTTTCACTCTCCCTTCTATTTTAAATCCTGTCATTCACTGAGCCCTGTTGATTCCACTGACTAATCTTCCAACTCTCAGCTGCTACTCTTTTCCGTTTAGATTTTCAAATTTTGTTTTGTGGATGATTGCATCAGCTTCCTTCAGTGCTGTCCAAATTCATTCTCTTTTCGATGTGCTATTTCACTTATCACTTAGTTACCAGTATGAGTATTTATTTCTGTTTTAAGTTTGGCTAAGCACATCTTAGTTAGCAAAGTTTCTAGTTCTGCCACTTGTTATTTCTGTGAACCTTGTAGGTGGTTCCCCAGCTCCTTAGTATTCGCATGGGGTGCCTGTGAGGATCTCGAACTTCTGAAGGACTAGTGAGTGGTCCCAGTGGACAACCTGTGAGGCATCACACCATGTTCATGGAAGCACCCTAACAAAATGACTGAAAACATCAAGGAAATTGTTGTAGAGTCACTACAGGGGCGTCAGTAGACTCAGCTCAGAGATGACAGCCCCAGAGCCCCACTGGCCTGATGCAACCTCAGCAGATTGCATTTCAGGGTTATAATCATTCACCCTTGTGTCTTCACTTTTTTTTTTTAATTAGAAAGGCTCGCATTTAACCCCAGCTTGGAAGGTTTTTAACCACCCTACTTCATCTGTAAAATGCATACAGTAAAAAGGTTTACTCTGTAGGATCAAATGACCAAAGGAAAAGTGGATATAAAAGGTCGCAATTGATTGTATCTTCTGATGCTACGAAAGCATTTTCTGCAGTTATCATTACTAACGTATGACTTAATCAACACACATTTTAGATAAATCAGTTTTACATGTACATGATTCTTTTTGCAAGATAATTTTATTAAAGTGTGGGAAGTAATGTTTATCCATCATAGTCTAGCTATGATGATTCTTCTAGTTAACTCTCTTCCATCCTCTTTGGCTCTGTTCAGTCTCTATGCTATTTTATCAAAACTCATCCTCTATGAGTTTGTCTCTCCAGAGGCTCAGTCCCTCAAAGTCTTGTGCATCTGCTCTATTTTTCAAGTCTGCAGTGATTTGCACAGTACCCAGCACATTCCAGCATCAATAGCCTATCTTTATTTATTTAGTGATAGGTTATGTGTGTTTATTCATCATCTGATTTGGCAGCAATGCAGGGAAGCAGTCTATGCTATTACTCGTGTTGTGGTGTCTGAAATTCCTCTGCACGTGATTAGAATTTGTAACAGCTGCAACTCTTAACATTTTTTTTCTCCAGCACATAGTTTGTGAAATCTAAGTTAAACAACTACCCTTGGTTTTAGTGGGAAAGCACCACTGCTGGAAAATAGATGTTCTCCCGTAAATCACTTTGTCCTTCCACAAGTTCCTTCAGCTTGAACAGCCTATAACTCTAAACCAAAGTCCAGCAGGAGCTACTAAAAAAAAAAAAAAAAATCAACCTTACTGTCAGTTTCATATTTTTATCTCATTCCTTCAACAAGTAATTTAGGGGAGAAAGCCTTCCAGAGATGACTGATGTGTTAGAGTTCCTTAAGTCTGTCCAAAGTTTTGGGCCATATTTAGGTATCGCTCCTTGTTTTTCCGTGTATTCACAGACCATCTGACACAAGCACTATGAAAGGACAATAATAATTGTAAGGCTTTCAATTTTTGTCTAATCATTAAATGAATAGTTACTGAGATCTCAGCACTAGGTAGCTTGCACATGTAAAAGAACAGATAAGTACCCTGTCACACATTTTCTCCCATTGTATTTTTTTCTGTCACTGGAGTGTGAGTGTCTTTAGTTGTGCAGAGCTGTTTAGCTCTATGAGGTCTTACTTGCCAACTTTTGCCCTTGCTTCCTGAGAAAATGGAGTCCTATTCAGAAAGTCTTTTCCTATACCTAAATTGTATAGGCTATTACCTGTGTTTTCATCAAGCAGTTTTAGCATTTCAGGTTTCAAACTCTCATCTTTAATGTGCTTGGAGCTAACTTATGTGCAGGGTGACGGGTAAAGAAAACAATCAAGTGAAAAAAAGAAGAAATGCACAGAATGGGAGATACTCATTGTCAGCTATGTATCTGACAGGAGTTAATTTCCAGAATAGACAAAGAATTCAGAAAAAAGATCTCAAGGAAACCAAAGACTCAATTTAATAAAGGGTGGGGGCTAGAAATCAAAGCAGAATGTTCTAAATAGAAGAAATAAAAAATGACTAAAAATTACCTCAAAAAGTGTTGGTAGGAATGCAAATTGTTACGCCACTCTGGAAATCAGCAGGGAGAATTCTCAGAAATTAAAAATAAATCCACCCTATGATCCAGCTATACTAACTCGTTGGCATATTCCCAAATGAGTCTACCTTCTACTCCCACAGCCACTCGGCTATGTGCATTCCCTTCCTATTCACAATGGGAAGAAAATGGAAACAACCTGAATATCCTTCAATGGATGAACGGATAATGGAAGTGTGGAGCATATACACACTATGAAATACTATCCAGCTACAAAGGAAAATGAGATCATGAAATTTTAAGATAAATAGGTGGAATTATAAAAGATCATATTGAGTGAGGTAACCCAGACCCAGAAAGACAAAATGGTAACTGTTCTCTCTCATCTGAAATCTCTAGCCCCACTTACTCAGATGTGCATACATAAACTGGAGTCATTACAGAAATGAAGGAAGTAAAAAGGAACTACTAGACAGGCAGGGGGTTGAGAGAAAGATAGCAATAGCAGAATACAGGTGATATAAAGCAGAGAACAAAAACAGGAAGGGGTTCAAATTGGGGTTGGGGAGGAGAGAGATCAGTACAGAATACGAAGGAAAGAAGGGTAAGATAACACTAAGGTTGTCTGACAAAGCCTCAGAGAATCCAATTGTTTTATTTTTACCTAAAACCATATACATGAGTTTAAGTATATACCTATTTTACACACACACACACACACACACACACACACACACAACACCAGGGTGGGAAATGCTCCCCACAAGAACCACAGAATAACAAAATTCCCAGCACAAGGCAAGAGAAATCTCTTTTAGAATGGTTGATCAGAGTTAGCTCAAGTAACTGCACTGAAATATAAGGGGAAGTTAATGGAAGGAGCTGGAGGGAAAGGAGTTGGGAAGGGATGGAGGGAGGGAGGAAAAAGGAAAAAGGTGATGTGATTATGCTTTAACTATCATGTATTAAAAAAATAAACATACACTTTAAAAGAGAACAAAACAGACAAAAATGAAATAAGTATCTGGAGGCATAGCTCAGTTAGCAATGTACTTTGGGTACAATCTTAGCCACCTGAGTTTAGGTAAAAGCCTGTAAATGGCAGGCATTGCAGGGGGCTCCTGCAATCCCAGCACAAAGGGCAGATACAAGAAAATCCCTGGAGCCTGCTGGCTAGCAGTTCTAGCCAAGATAGTGATCTCCAGAGTCAGTGAGAGACTCCCTCTAAAAGTTAGGGTGGGGAAAGATTGTGGAAAATACCTAATATTGTCCTTACCATATGCGCACATAGGCTTGCAAACCCACACATGTAAACATGCCTATACACACATATAAAAATAAAATAAGCATAAAGCCTATTTGCTCTTTATGAATTCTCATATGGAATTGGGAGAGAGTGCCATGAACTTCTGAAACCTTATAATCTAACCACTTCCGCAAAGCCCTACCACTTGACAACAATGCCTTTTACATGCACAGACACCCCAAACAATGTTTTCCTAATGCTAAACTGATTCATTGTTGGATAGAATGCCTGCAATCTGGTATGTACTTAAGCAAGAGAGAGGTAGGACTGATTGGCTTATTTTTTCCCACTTCTTAATCTACTCCTCATTGTCTGGTCCATGAAAACAGAGATACAGGATACCATGTCATCTTCAGTCTTTGCCACAGTGTTAAAGCTTTTATGTTTCAACTTGGAAACCTTATTTGGGGTCTTTTAAATTTTCATGTAAAATTTATATATTCACTTTATATCCTGATCATTGCCCCCTCCCTCCTCTCGAGGTCTCTCTCTTCCACCCTATTTTCCTTTTCTCCTTGTCTTCAGAAAAACGGAGACCCTCTCACCCACCCAGGACACCAAGTCCAATTAAGATGAACTCTTTGTCCACTGAGGCCAAGGAAGGCACCCCAGTTAGGGTGAAGTGATTGAAAGCAGGCAATAGAGGAATGTCATAGACAGCACCCGTTCAACTTACCACACGAGGATCAAACTACCCACTGGTTCCATCTGTGTAGGGGGCCTAAGTCCTGTCCATGCATGCTCTTTGGTTGATGTTTCAGTCTCTCTATGCCCACATGGGTCTAGGTTAGTTGACTCTGTCTGGCGTCATTCTCATCCTCTCCAGGTCTATCTCCTCCCACCAAACTCTTCCAAAAGCCCTGAACTCTGCCTAATGCTTAGCTATGTGTCTCAGCATCTGATTCTATCAGCTACTGGGTGGGGTCTCTCAAAGAAGCGTTAAGTTAGGCTCCTGTCTATAATCATAGCAGAATATCCTTAATGGTGTCAGGGTTTGGTTTTCTCCCATGTGAAGGGTCTCAGGTTGGGCCAGGCATTGGCTGGTCATTCCCTCAGTCTTTATCTTTATCTCTGCACATCTTGGAGGCTGGGTAAATTTTGGGTCAAAAGTTTTGTAGGTGTATTTGTGTTCTCCTCTCAATACTATGGGTCCTGCCTGGAAAGAAGGTGGCCTCCTCAGTCTCATGTCCCCCACTGCTAGGAGGCTTCCTGTAGCCTACCCTGTCAGTCCCCAATTTATCTCAGTGATGTTTCCCTCCCCCCACCTTTTAAGATTTCCTTGTATTTAATAGCTGAATAGTTTTTCATTGTGTAAATGTATCATATTTTCTTTATCCATTTTTCAGTTAAGGAGAATCTAGGTTGTTTTCAGTTTCTAACTTTTATGAATAAAGCCACTATGAACATAGTTGAGCACATGTCTTTGCAGTATGATGGAACATGTTTTGGGTATATGTCCCAAAGTGGAATATCTTGTTTTCTCCATATATGGTGATTGAAGTTTTACAGGGTATAGTTGTCTTGGCTGACATCTGTGGTCTCTTATAGTCTACAAGATGTCTGCCCAGATGAGATCGGGCGCGTTCAGGGTGGTAAGGACAGCAGGTCACCGAGAAGAGACTTGATACCCTATGAGCATATACAGGGGGAGGTAATACCTCTCAAGAACAGTCATAGGGGAGGGGAATAAGGGGAAAATGGGAGGGAGGGAAGAATGGGAGGATACAAGGGATGGGACAACCATTGAGATGTAACAAGAATAAATTAATAAAATAAAAAAAAAAAGGATGTCTGCCCAGGACCTTCAGTAACTTAGAGTCTCTGTTGAGAAGTCAGGGGTGATTCTGATGTTTCACTTTATATGTTACTTGGCCTTTTCCCCTTGCAGCTTTAAATATTTTTTCTTTGTTCTGTACATTTGTTGTATTGATTAGTTTGTAGCAGGAGGATTTTCTTTTCTGGTCCAATCTACATGGTGTTCTGTAGGCCTTTTTAATGCTTATAGTTATCTCTTTCTTTAGGTTGGGGAAATTTTCTTCTATGATTTTGTTGAAAATATTTTCTGGGCCTTGGAGGAGCTTGGAATCTTCTCTTTCTTCTATTCCTATTATTCTTTCATCTTTTCATAGTTTCCTGGATTTTTTGGATGTTTGTGTCAGGATTGTTTTTCAACATTTTCTTTGAAAGATATAGTGATTTCATCAGTTATATGTTCAACATCTGAGATTGTTTTCCCTCAATTTCTTGTATTCTGGTGGTGATGCTTACCTCTGTAGCTCCTGCATTCTTCCCTAAGTTTTCCATCTTTAGGAGTTCCCCAGTTTGCATGTATGTGTTTTTATTGTTTCTATTTCCATTTTTAGATTTTGAACCATTTTATTCATTTCGTTTACCTATTTGCATTTCCTGTATTTTTAAAAGACATTTATTCATTTCCTCTTTAAGGTCCTCTGTTTGATGGTATTTCCCTATATTTCTTTAACTGACTTATTTATTTCTTCTTTAAAGGCTTCTATCATCTTCAAAAGCATAGTTTTAAGGTAATTTTTTTAATTTCAGTTGCGTTAAGGTATCCAGGGTTGTTTACAGTGTGATAACTGGGTTCTGGAGGTACCATATTGCCCTGGCTTTTGCTGATTATGTTTTTACGTTGACCTTTAGCTGTCTGGTTGTCTCTGGTATTGGCTGGTTTTTCCTGGTGCCCATTGGATTTCTCAAGGGTGTGGTTAGAGCCTTCTTCAGGAGGAAGGATGTTCCAGAGAAACCCTACTCAGGATGATGGGTATGGTTGTAATCTGGGTGCTGCATCTTCAGGAATAGCCTGCTTTCTCCTCAGGTGGCTCTGTCCTAGATAGATCCACAGGCAGGGAGTTGGTCTGGGGGTGTCTAGCCTGTATGATCCTCAGGACTAGTAGATCTCTCCAGGATGCAGGAGCCTTTCTCTCTCTGGGTGAACTCCCAGAGTCAGCAGCCCTACAACTTGCTTGCTTGCTCCATGGTCTCTGAACCCAAGCTACCCAGACACAGTGAGAGCTGGGTCCCTGCCATCTCAATCCTGTATGCTCCTGACATCTGGCCAGTCTCCTCAGGAAAGACAGGTAGAGCCATAGACTGGAGGCTAAGATCATTTCCCTGAATCCTGGGAGTCCAGTGGCCAAGTCTGGAACCACTTGCCCCATGTAACCCAGGAGCTTTCATAGGGATGGTGGGAATAACAGGATGGCCAGAGGCTGGGACCACTCCCGGGCTCTCCTCTCACCTGGGAAACACAAGTGCTGGCATTATGGAGTCTATAGCACAACTTCTCCTTTGTTCTGCAGTCACTGTGGTCTTGCTACAGAAACAGTAGGCACCGAGTACCAGCACATTCAATCTCTCTCTTGGGCCTTTTCAGTTACATCATTTGCCTTTCACAACGGAATGTTTTGGAGAACTGGTGGCTTCTGGGTGAAAAAAAAAAGGTATTTATCAAGATAGTGCCTGCCATGCTAAAGATATGAGCCCAGAGAGATATTATAAACACTTATCTCAAAGGTTTTTAGTAGAAGATACTAGAGTGATAATGGAAGATGAAGAGCCACACACACACTTCGCTGTTCTGCCAGGCTCACTTGGAAAGACCCTGCAGGGCACAGGGCCTACTTTGTACTTAGCTCCTATTGTAAAGCTGTTTTCCTTTGGCATGGATGACATATGCAGTTTAGCCAGCACTTATCCATAATGTATAGTTCTCAGCACTCCGCACCAGCTAACAAGTTTCTCACCAGAAGTTACTGTTCTTCTGTTGTACAGGTTTGTATAAAAGATACCATCCTATGAACAGGATTGTTCAGCACCATACAGGACAGATTTCTAGTACCCTTCACAGAGTGTTTTTCTAGATAATTCTACTGGCACAGCAGAGCAAAGGCTGCTCTGTTCCTAGTGACTCACTGGCATCCTTTCTCTAAAAAGAACTGGTCTCAGTCCTAGAAGAGCATCTTCCTTAGACCCTGTATCTCTGAGCTGCAGCTAAGATCTGACCATTATGTCCTATAGCCCTTCAACTACATTTTTTTCTGATTCCACACTGATAATTTCTTCTTCTTCTTCTTCTTCTTTTTTTGTTTTTCTTTTTTTTTTATTAATTTATTCTTGTTACATCTCTATGGTTATCCCATCCCTTGTATCCTCCCATTCTCCCCTTCCTCCCATTTTCCCCTTATTCCCCTCCCCTATGACTGTTCCTCAGAGGGATTACCTCTCTCTGTGTATGCTCATAGGGTATCAAGTCTCTTCTCAGTGACCTGCTGTCCTTCCTCTGAGTGCCACTAGGTCTCCCCCGCCAGGGGACATAGTCAAATGTGAGGCACCAGAGTACATGAGAAAGTCAAATCCCTCTCTCCACTCAAGTGTGGAGACTGTCCTGTCCATGGGCTAGATCAGGGTAGGGGTTTAAATTTTACCGCCTGTATTGTCCTATAGCTGGAGACTATTTCAAGTAAACACTTTGTTCACAATATGGTGTGTTTTCTATCTCCTGGTTTTACTACAGCATTACGCTAATAAACTTAAGGTTGGTGGTTCAAGAATAGCTATGGTATGACTCTGCATACTTGCTGTATGAATTTGGATGTTTTCTACATGAAGCACAACATTCAACAAGTCATCATCTAAAATATAGACACACATAATTTATACATTATGATGGTCATACCTTTTGTAGGTCTGAGGCCAACACTAATGACTAAAAATACATTTATGGACATTGAGTAAAATGAGGTCAAAATAGTTTATCTTCTTTAAACTGTGAGAATTCTTACAAAATATATACAAAAGCATATAAAAAATATCCTCTAAGACAGTATTTTTGAGCCGGTGCATTGCTATACCTTTAGGGAACAACTATTTCACAGGGGTTGCCTAAGAACATTGGAAAACACAGATATTTACATTACAATACATAACAGTAGCAAGATTTTAATTATTGGGTAGCAATGAAAATAATGTTATAGTTGGGATCACCTTGCTATGAACAACTATATTAAAGGGTCACAGCATTAGGAATGTTGAAAACCACTGCTCTGAAGAGAAAATGAATCATCAGAGCTTCCCATGTTCTTCTTTCAGAGTACATCAATTGAGCATATGGCTGTAGGTCTCCTTTAGAATCTTCCAGATCACAAGATTCTCAGTGCATAATACATTGACCAGCATCAGCATCAAACAGAAATAATTAAAAATTCATATCTTAGGCCCCACTCTACTTACTGAGTCAGAAACACTATATAGTCTAAAGCAAAGCTCTCTTGATGATTTTAACACAAAAAAAAATGAGGTTTCCCTATATTAATATTAGGTTTTTATAGGTAAGGAAACTGAATCTTAGGAAATTTCACAGTCCAGAAGCATGTAAGTCACAAAGCAAATATACTGGCTTCCAGTGAGTTTAGTTTGCTCAATGATTTTCCACTCTTTGTCACCCTGCTAGCTGTAGCTGCTTAAAGGTTTATTGCTGTCTAGAATGTGTTAGATTTACACTAGAAAATGAATTTGAATACAGGGAATATGGTCTTGTTGTGGATGTTGTCATGAAAACCCATGTATATATGTTGTTAGCACTTTGTTCCCAGGGTACCCAGACACAAAGGAACAGAAAAATCAAGCACAGAAGGGCCTTTGGACCACAGTAGTTGATCTTCAAGGACATTTATTTGTGAGAATTTTTGTAATTTTATGAGTTTGTAATATGACATTTTCTGTCTCATCAAGTACTAAAGAATTTTTCCTGTGGGAAGAGAAGTATCCTGAATTGAGATGAAGTTCTTCTGGGGTCTGCCCCGCCCTTCCTTCTCCCCCTCCTTCTTGCTGCACAAAAGCCTGTGCTCAGGCAGATGCGTCTCCATTTCATTTTCCATTTATGTGGCATTTTCAAATATAGAAAACAATTTTATAAACTCCCTGCCGTTTCTGTTTTGCTTGGGCTCCACAGAGGCCCAAATAATTTATGGAAAAACAGCACCTGTGTTTTCCCCAGGAATGGCATTCATACCATTGATGAATTTCAAATGAAGGGCATTTACCTCATTCAAGATAAATGGAGAGCAGGTTCCCTCTCCATTTCCAGAAATTGATTGCAGAATGTGCCCGAAAACTATTTTCTTGTCCCTTAAAAGCATTAGGTTGGATGTAAACATTTCATACCAGGCTATACCCTTGGAGGGAGAAGAAGATAGCAGATTTGAGCTACTTTATAAATGAAAGAAAGTCTAAAAATGTTTTCTGAGAATGTTTCCAACAGCATATATTCATTATTTCACCCATTCATGCAACAAAAGTTTGTGCAATGTTCAGTCATTCATTAAGCAAATAATTCACATAGGACCTGTGAACTGAAGACTCATGCTAAGTAGTAAGTAGATTTTATTGTTCTAAGAGGCAAAGCAGACTTAGTTCAACGTTCCTGACCGAGCATTTGTGTGTACCTCTGCTTTAATCTGTAATGGAAGTCAGCAAACTTTGACCCGCTGAAGTTAATACCCTATTTTATAAACTTATTTTTATTCAACAAGGTTACAAAAATCTTATTTATATATTATCTAATGATATTTTTGCATCCTTTCACATCCTCTTTGCCCTATCTTGGTTATTTTTTTCTCTGGGTTTCATTCTCTATAGGTTTCTATTGCTGTCTTCATAGACAGTCATCTTTTTATATTCTGTGATGTTAAGCATTCCTTGATCTCACTTGTTTTTTGTTTTCAACTATTAGATTTTGTATTTATTTGTTTATTTATTTATTTATTTATTTATTTATTTATTTATTCAGTTAGTTAGTTAGTAAGTTATTTTTGAGACAGTCTAGGCAAGTAGCCTGTAAAAATCTCTATCTTTTTAGCACAGCTAGGCTGGCATTGAATTCACAATATTCTGAGCTTCTGCCTCCAGTGGGCTGAGATCATAGGCATGCACTACCATGCCTGATCATTGATCTTTATAACATCTGCTCTTAATCTCTGTGTCATTTCTGAGTCTGATTTGGATGCTCTTTTTTCCCCATTGGAAGTCATATTGTCTTGCTTCTTCCTGTTTCTAATAATTTCTAATTACCTGTCAGATGCTATAAAATTATTGTCTGATCAATGTAGCTGTCCTAAAAGAATCTCAGACTAGGGAACTTGCTACACAAGAGGACTAGAGGAAATTACAGGTAGCACCCAATACATAGGGCCCGGAATTGTGTTTGTGCCTATTGGTCAGCCAGGGAATAATCCTAAGTCAACACAGTGCCAGGTAGCTACTTGGAGCCTAATGTAGAAGTGTCCCTGCTATTGAGAAAGGCCCTTTCCCAGTGTTTGGTGCCTCATGAAGTTTTCCAGTCTAACTGACAAGGACAACTCTTACTGTGTGTTCAGAAGACATGGTGTTGCAGCTAATTCTTTCCTGGCCTTTGTAACTCTGTCCCCATGTACTTTCCTAGTAGTTTTCCTGAATGTAGCAGATACATTCCTGGTTTGGAACTCTATCTGTAATCTTTCTTCATGCAAGACTGCCCTGTGATTTCTAGTCACACTGTTTCCCATTATTTCTCAGCTCCGATCTTGTGCTAACAGAATCGAACACTCTATCTAGCTTCTTATGCCCAATCTCATGGTCTGAAATGGCATTAGGTTGAAACAACAGAAGCATGCCACATTAATACTGCGTTTTACAACGACCATGAACTTTAAAAAATAAAACATCTGTGGTTTCACCTATTCTATTCTTGTTTTTGTTTGTTTGTTTGTTTTTGGCAGGAAGAGAAATCCAGTCCCTGATGCTCCCTCGCAGATGGGAGCAGACCTTGGAACCGTCAATGACATGGTAGTGTAGGAAAGAGTTTGCACATCCTGTTGAGGGATAGAAACATTCCTCTGTCCAGGCTTCGTACCTGATGTATCAAAATGATAGCGGTGTTCTCTGCCAAGTCCCATCTCCCTCCCAATATTATCATTTTCTGAGCATCATTGTGTGAAACTTTAAGAACGTTTCTTATATATCTAGTATATAGAAATGATTTCTAGAATCTTCTAGGATTTGTAGCAGCAGCACCTTTGGTGTGGACAGAATATATTTACATTTCTATGAAACAAGAGCTTAGGTAAGAGAGAAGGGAAATCATGGAGTTAAGAAGAAAAGACATAGGGTTATAAGAGGTGTAAGAGACTAATTTAAGACTATTGGGTTGATAATCAGAGAAGTGAAAATGTGGGACGTAAAAAATCACTATTAAAAATAATTCTCCTCTCATACAGTCTATCAGTTTTACCTCTTTCCACTCCTCCTAGTCCTCTCACTATTTTCTGTCTCCTGGCAACCCACCTCTTTTCCATTTTGTTTTAGAATAGAATGGGCCTCCCAGGGCTTTCAACCGAACATAGCAAAACAATATACAGTAAGATTGGGCAAAACCCCTCATATCAGAGCTGGAAAGGCAACCCAGTCAGAGGAAAGGATCCCAAGAGCAGGCAAAAGAGTCAGAGACACCCCTATACCCATCTTTAGAAGTACCACAAAGAGGTCAAGCTAACAAGCGTAACATACATGCAGAGGACCTAGGGCAGACCCATGCAGACTCCATGACAGCTGCTTTAGTCTCGCTTATCCTCTATGAGACCTACTTAGTTGATTCTGCAGGCCATGTTCTCCTGGTGTCCTGACTCACCTGGCTCCTACAATCCTTCCTCCCCCTCTTTCCTGGGGTTCCCTAAACTCAAGCAGAGGGACCGATGGGGATCTCCAATTTGGACTATCTCCGCCTAATGTTTTGGGGTGGCTCTCTGCATCTGCTCCCATCAGCTGCCAGAAGAAGCCTCTGTGATGATGATTGGGCAAGGTCCAGATCTATGAATATAGCAGAATATCATTAGCAATCATTTTTTATTGATTTTGTTTATATCCTAGGTCTCTGGGATATCCAGCCTAATCCTTTTTAAGAAGTGTTCGGACCATATTAGGTTGGATAAAACCCCATGAGTGATGATCCCTAAGAAGCGCTATTGGCTTCTAGCTTGGAGAACGAGACTCTTTTAAAGAGAAAACCCTCAGCAGTTGAACAAAGATTTGGCAAGTTCATTAGCACCTCTAATAGCTTCTAATTAAACTGTTTCAGGGAAGCTGTGGAAATTATAAAAAATGCAATGCAAAGTAACACCTGTAAAATGTTTTCATGTGCTATGCAAAATACAGAAACTGTGCATAACTGATGCATGAGCCCGCCCCGCCTAGCCTTGGTGTAGCACTAGCCAGCCCCTGAAGGGAGTAGCAGCTGAGACAAAACAGCTTACAGTGAGTCTTATGACACAAGGTACCAGAAGTAGCTAAGTGTGTGTGTGTGTGTGTGTGTGTGTGTGTGTGTGTGTGTGTGTGTGTGAGGAGCGGGGTGGCAGGGGGTTATTTCTTGGTGGCCCTACCAAAATGTTTACAATAGATACCTCTGCTCATCATATAATCAGATTTTGATATTTCTAGGACTGCAGAGAACACATTTAGACATACAACACCATTACATGTTCTCAATGCCTTGAAGCTTAACACACAAGCCAGTGTGTTATATGATCCATTACCCTCATTAGTATGTATCAAGTGCCTACGATACACCTGACGCTGGGCATAGACAAATACTAAGGAGCAGGCATTCATTCAAACTCAGAAGTGAGCAGAGGAGAATTGACTTCCTAATTCTATGAGCTGAACATAGTCAGGGCACCTGATACAGTCATTTCTAGCCTTTTAGGAGGCCAAGGGATCTTGCCATAGGCTTGTTGAAATTTTACTTTACAGCATTACAACATCCGTCCTTGGCCATTCATATTTTTCCTAAGCAGTCTAGCTTTTCACTAAGATGGCACCAAAAACAAAGAAGAAAGGTCCTGCCCTTCCCAAAGCCAAAACAAAGGCCTTGAAAACTAATAAGACAGAGCTCAAAGGCATCCACAGCCACACAGACACACAGACACACACACACACACACACACACACACACACACACACACACACACA
>CAJRSG010005016.1:0-10142 GCA_907169655.1 Acomys percivali | reverse complement strand
CTTTCTTTCTTTCTTTCTTTCTTTCTTTCTTTCTTTCTTTCTTTCTTAATTAGTTAAACTTTTTATTTTTTACATACGCATTTATATTATTACACATATATACAATAAACTACCTATAGCAAGAAGAACCATTACACAATCAGGAATTATATAAATGTTACATTTTAGCATTTTGGCTCTTTATATTTGACAGCCTTGAAGAAAATGTCTTTCTTATCTTGGTGAGTCTAAAATTCTGAATGTAAATCAATCTCCATCACATCTTGTCATTATCAAATTAAAACACCTATCTAGACATAAAAGCATCTTAACCCCTAAACAACTAAGCTTTGTATAGTGGGTAACAGCCACAGTGCAGAGAATGCCTGTCTGTGGGGTGTTCAGTCATCAATGGGACATCTGTATCACATACTCTTCCCCAAAGCTCATTGGAAGAGGGTATGGAAAGATTGTAAGAGCCAGAGATTAGAGAGGACTGAGGTAATGCAATGTATTCTAAACAAGACAGTACTGTTGTACTCCTGAACCCATAGCAGCTGTGGTCACCAATTAAGACCTGCACAAGGCCAAGCCGGCCAATATTGCAGCATGGATAGGGAAGAGAGAGATAACCTCCCAACCCTAGCAGTAGAGCTATTGATAGGTGATGCTGACATATGCCAGGGGAAGGAGAATCAGTATTCCTTAGGGTGTGGGCCCTGTTGTGTAACTCCTGCTCTAGACCAGTGGTTCTCAACCAAACTATACTACAGTTCCCTTATGTTGAGGGGACCTCCAACCATAAAATTATTTTTGTTGTTACATCATAACTGTGATTTTGCTACTGTTATGAATCTTAATGTAAGAGTATGATTTGCAGAATATCTGATATGCAGCTTTTGTGAGTCACTTGACCCCCAAAGGGGACGTGGCCCACAGGTTGAGAACCACTGCTCTAATGGCTGGTGGTCCACACTATACTTAATGTGGTGTGGTTGGTTTGTTTGTTTTCTCAATGTGTGTGGTTTTTTTTTTTTTTTTTTTTTTTTTTTTTTTTTTTTTTTTTTTTTGTTTTTTTTTTTTTTTTTTTTTTTTTTTTTTTTTTTTTTTTTTTTTGGTTTTTTGAGACAGGGTTTCTCTGTGTAGCCTTGACTGTCCTGGATTCACTTTGTAGTCCAGGCTGGCCTCGAACTCACAGCAATTCACCTGCCTCTGCCTCCAGAGTGCTAGGATTAAAGCCATGCACCACCACCGCCTGGCTTTTCAATGTGTTGTTAATAAATGCATACAGGGAAAAAAAAGAGGAAGAAAGAATAAAGAAAGAAACAGGAAGAAAGAAGAACATGAACTTGTAGGTTGTATGTGGGAAGGACCCAGGAGTTATGAGGGTGAATGTGATAAAAAATAAAACCGTTGTATTCATGTATGAAATTCTAAAAGAATAAATAAAAACATTATTTTTAAAGGTCTTTAATTAAATAAATAGAAGAAAAACTCTTTTTTTTTTAGACAGGGTTTTTCTGTGTAGTCTTGGCTGTCCTGGAAGAAGAAAAACTTTTCATGATTTTATAACAACTAAAATTCATTGCCTTTGGCTATAACAGAGACCTATCACTTCCTTCTCCTCTCTGTCCCTGTGCTCAGCCTTTTACTAGGTGAGAACTGAGAGTCATGCTGGTTTGGCTAGGGTCTATATTTTCTTTTTAATTAATTACTTAATTAATGGTTTTGTGTGTGCATCTTGTGCATACATGCTCATGTCTATGTGCATGTATATATGCAACATAGATGTTGACATTGGATATCTTCCTTAGTAACACTCCACCTTGTTTTGTGAGACGGCCTCTCATTGAACCTGGAGGGAGTCTTGTATGAGCCCAGAGATCTTCCCGTCTCTGCCTCTCTATTGCTGGGGCTACAGGTCCACGCCACAATGCCTGGTTCTCTGTGTCTCTGTGTCTCTGTGTCTCTGTGTCTGTGTCTGTGTCTGTCTGTCTGTCTGTCTGTCTGTCTGTCTGTCTGTCTGTCTGTCTCTCTCTCTCTCTCTCTCTCTCTCTCTCTCTCATTTTCCAAGACAGGGTTTCTCCGTGTAGCCTTAGGCTGTCCTGGACTCCCTTTGTAGACCAGACTGTCCTCGAACTCACAGTGATCAGCCTGCCTCTGCCTCTCTGAGTGCTGGGATTACAGGCATGTGTCACCATTCCTAGCTGTTCCTGGCTTTTTTCATGTGAGTACTGGGGAGTGAACGCAGGTCCTCAGGCTTGTGCGGCAAGTACATCACTGACAGAACCATTGCATCAGCTCTCAGCTTTGCATTTTGTCTTTCCAGCATCCTCACTAAAAAAGAAACTTCTATTATGATAGAACAGAGAGCACACAAATGAAGCAGTAAGCATATAATCACATTGAAGACAATTAAGAACAATTATGCAGCTTCCAATGTCATTATTAATGGCTTAGTATGTAGTCTCTGACTTCTTCCAAAATATGTCAAAATATTGAACATGCTTCAAAAACCACTATCTTATGTTTTGCTGCATAGTCTTACTACCATTTAATAATATACCTTGAACATCTTTTCTGTTTCCCATAAAGAATTCAAAATTTGCTTCTAAAGTATATATCACTTTCAATCTAATTTAAAATTAATCTTCCAATATATGTCATCCAACATAGTCTGAGGGTTGGAGGGGAAAGTGGAACAGCTCCTGCTTCAAAGAACCAAAACTGAGGATTCTTGCTCTAGTTTCTTAGTAAAGATTAATTTTATAAAAGCGCGCGCACATGTGTGTGTGTGTGTGTGTGTGTGTGTGTGTGTGTGTGTTGTGCCCATCTGTCCTTCCTCTGACCATCTGTCTGTCTGTGGGTATGTGTATAAAAGTGCAGGTACCTAAGGAGGCCAGAGGTCACAGGTTGTGAGCTTCCCAACAAGTATATTAAGAATAGAATGCCAGCTCTTGACAACAGCAGTGTGTGTTCTTATGTGCTGAGCTACTTATCCAGGCCATCTTGCTCTGTTTTCTAGTCTTGTTCAAAATTATTTCAAGTCATTGCACTCCCGTGTGCACACTATCCCGCTCCCTGCAGTGTAGCTTATGTTTCCAGAGCTTTATTTTCTTTTAAAAACTTTTTTAAACTTTATTTTGTTATGTATATGAGTGCTCTATTTGTATGTACACCTGCATGCCAGAAGAGGGCATCAGATCATGTTATAGATGGTTGTGAGCTACCATGTGCTGCCAGGAATTGAACTCAGGTCCTCTGAAGAGCAGACAGTGCTCTTAACCACTGAGTCATCTCTTTGGCCCCCAGATCTTTATTTTCACCTCTCATAGTTTAAGATTATAATGTCAGTGTCATGGCCCTGTTTTGATGTTTGTCTTTTTTCTCCTTAAGTATCTTTTCTGGATGTCATCTTTATTGACTTTTTGTGGAAGTAAGTCTCAGACATTGTTTTTTTTTCTAGTGTCTCTGATGACAGCTATAAAAATAACTGCAGATAGAGTGATCTGACAATTTATCAAGCTAAATGGGACATTTTTAAGTATGAGAAGGGAAATTTTCAACAAATCAAGTGTTCATTCAAGCTCCTTTTTAAAAATGTTTGTGCAAGCAGACATCTGTGCACTCTAGGGAGATGATAGATAGATAGATAGATAGATAGATAGATAGATAGATAGATAGATGATAGATTGTGTTCCTGATGCCTGTGTGTGTGTGTGTGTGTGTGTGTGTGTGTGTGTGTGTGTGACAGTAGATAACTTTTGGAAGTTGCTTCCACTGTAGACACAGAGGATGTAACTCACAGTGAAGCTTATGTGCAGTATTTTCAACCAGTGAGCCATCTCTCCAGCCCCTATTCTCTCTAATGAATTTCAGATAGCAGTCTATTCTCCCCCCATTTTTCTTTTCCTAGTATTTTCCCATACATAGAAACAAATAAAAGGCATTTTAAGTTTTTACTAAATGGCTATCAAAACATCTGTATGATTAGAACCACGAAGATCTGTCAATCACATCTTTTGTGGTCCATTCCTGCAGCATTGATCACGCCTGGCTTACTGATGTTATCTACATCTTTTGTCCAGTTTATTACCTGTATCTCATTACACACTTGGATAGCTATTTAACCCTGCACAAGCACCCATATGGTAAGGTTTGCAACCTGGTGCAAGAGATAAAGGCAGGTAATTACTGCTCACATTTAGCATTTTATCTTCTTGCCATTTAAAGCTTTTTATAGAAGCCCTGATAATCTGGGTGATTAAACAACGGCTGCGGGTTTCCATTCTTCCAGCGCATTTCTTTTTCATTCAGTATTCAACAAAACCAGAGGTTAAAAAAAAAGTTATAGTTGAAATGTCATCTGATGCAGGAAGGCTCGTCATCATATTGTCAGAAGTGGCGCTCACACAGAGTGGAAAAGAGGAAGCAGCACAGTGTTCTGAGTGCTTCATTTCACTAAGCACAGGTCCTGAGCACAAAGTGTGGAAGCACTAGCTGTTAAAAATGGCTGAAAATGTCACGACAATGCCTCTGTACTTCCTCTAATGAAATCATCATATTAAATCATCCTCTGAACTCATCACTGAGGGCTTGAGCTGCGTCTGGGTCTAGAGTATAGTGGTAAAGCATTTGTTTACCATGCACAAAGCCCTGTCTTCCCTCACATCTCCAGTACTGCAAAACCAAATAAGCAAAAGTCACAGTGTACAAATTATATATATGGACTAATTGTGTGTGTGTGTGTGCATATGGGTACATACGTGTACCACAGCACTTGTATGGTGGTCAGAGGACAACTTGAGGGAGTCGGCTCTCTCTTTCCACTATAGTGATCCTTAGAATTTAACTCAGGTCCTCCGACTTGCTGGCAAATGCCTTCACTCTCTGAGCCATTGTCCCGACGCTACACTAACGCGCAATGAATAGCAAAACTCGACATTAGAGTGGGAAGTTTAAATGTGGAGGAAGGGTATCTCTATGAAGATGGGACTCTGACACTGGCTAGCTCTGTCATAAAGTATGAAAGCCATCACTTTCCTGCTGTCTCCTGCATCCTTTTGCGTGGACCATGAATCATCCAAATGGTCATAACAGGTAGGAATGAACCATAACAGAGAAGGCTTCAGCACGGAGAGGTTGACCTATTGCTTTGCAGCAGCCCCCTCCAGTTGTACATCCTCGGGTGAACATGTCAACTTACATAACAACCCAGGGACCTTCTTGGGCAGAGATATCTCTGGTTAATCTTGTGGGTAGCTCTTCACGGAAAAGTGCTTAGTGCACACACATGAGAGAATGGAGGACAACTTCCAGGATTTGGGGCGTGAGGCAGGGTGGCAAGACATGGTGGCTGACAGGCTCTTGGCCTACTCCCTACCAGAAGATTCTCTCCTCAACTTATTTCATCGTTTCATACCCAAAGGGGCTGGAGATTTTCACTGTGTGCTGTGGGGAAGAGGGAGAGAAATCAAGCTTCCCCGTTAGACACTTTCCCATTATGTTTTGTGCACTGCTGGTGTGCCAGTGATATAGAGAGTACCCATTTCATGGAAAGAATGGGCAATGAGCATAAGTATTATATTTCAAAGTTTACAAGATATTTGTATTGATGCAGCAAACATGCAAACCCTACAGATCTTACCTGTGATCATGACTAGGAAACACAGATATAGGTTACCCCCAAATAACATGTTTTAATTTGGAGGCTGTTTTATAGTTTTACACAAAAAGAAAGTCTTAAATCAAAGCAATTTAAAAGTCCAATGTAGGGAGCTGGAAAGATGGCTTAGTGCTTAAAGAGCACTGTCTGCTCTTCCAAGGGTTCTGAGTTAAATTCCCAGCAACCACATGGCGGCTCACAGCCATCTGTAATGTGATCTGATGCCCTCTTCTGGCGTGCAGGTGTACATTCAGATAGAGCACTCATATATAAAATAAATAAAATCTTTTTTTAATTTTTTAAATTTTTTCAAGACAGGGCCTCGAACTCAGAGAGATCCACTTGCCTCTGCCTCCCAAGCGCTCGGATTAAAGGCATGCGCCACCACCTTCCAGCTAAATTTTATTTATTATTTATACATGTGTGCCTGCCAGCCACAGGAAGGCACTGGGTCTCATTACAGATGGTCATGGGCCACCATGTGGTTTCTGGGAATTGAACTCGGGACCTTTGTAAGAGCAGATGATGCGCTTAACTTCTGAGCCTCTCCAGCCCCAATAAATAAAATCTTAAAAAAAAAAAAAGTACAATGTTGGGTATGTCAGAGCTGTACACTACCGGAGTTACAGCAATATGGCAGAATCTCTCCTGTAGGTTTCACATATTACCAGATGAAATTTTTAGATTTTGTATTGTTGGAAGCCAGTGATATGTTTAATTAATAGATTCCAGAAGGTTTTAGGTATTAATCACAAGGTGTTACTTCTAATACAGAGGTGGGCAAGTCATGGCTATATAGGGGTAAAGCTACCTTGAGATAAACTAATTAGGCTCTGGGCCTGCCACGTTCCACCCTCCTAACCACACTACTGTATTTCTAATCAGGAAGTCTACAGATGCCCTGGAATTCTCATTGATATCTGTAATATTTAATTTCCTCAAAAAGGGGCTCACATAAATGTATATACATGAACACCTGCAAATACATAATGTTATGGTATGACAAAACACCTTTAGAATTTCAGGGAAGGTGGTGGCAGATTTGCATCTTTTCTTTTATAAACTTTGAGTTGCCTTTGTTGAACTGAGTATTGAAAAGAAAAGCATAAAGTCAAAATTTAAAAAGTTCTGTAGTCTCTTCATTGTCCTCTGTAAGCATAAAAGTCAAATGGCTTTTAGTGTGTTCAGAGGTGCACAAAGCACCACTGTAGTTGATATTAGAACATCTTTGTCATGCCCAAGAGAAACTGGTACCCATCTCGCCATCCTGCTGTTCTCCTAGGTAACCACCCAGATGTATCTTTTGTCTCTTCTGTTCATTGCACGAAGCAGAATCACACCATGTGTGGCTTTTCATATTTGACATCTTCCATCTCAGTATTGTGCTTTCGAGATTCATCTGTGTTACAGCACGTAAAGGACTTCCAATCTTTTTGATGGATAAACAATATTCAACTCTATGAATATGTCATATTTTGTTTATCTGTAAGTCAGTTTGTGGACTTTTAAGTTGTTTCTGTTCTTGCCTGCTATGGACAATGTGGTTCTAAGCATTTGTTTTGGGTAGAAATGGTTTTAGATTCCCCAAACATGGATTCCAAGCAATGGAACATCTAAGTCAAAGACAACTCTATATTTAATCACTTGAGGAATCACTAGGCTGCTTTCCTAAGATGCTATAGAAATTTTATGTGGCCACCCATGATATTTGAGAATTACATATTTCTCAGCTATTCTAATGCTTGCTCTCAGGCTGGGAGTGGTGGCACACGCCTTTAATCCCAGCACTCAGGAGGCAGAGGCAGACAGATCTCTGCGAGCTCAAGGCCAGCCTGGTCTACAAAGTGAGTCCAGGACAGCCAAGGCTACACAGAGAAACCCTATCTTGAAAAACAAAAAGCAAACAAAAAACCCCAAACCAATGCTTTCTCTCTGTCTTACTGTTGCTAACTCTGCTGCCAGAGGATCAAGGCTATTTTCTCATAATGATGATTTGCCTTTCCTTAATAATCCATTTTGATTTTAATATTCAGTCTAATGAATGATAAATTCACACAATGTTGTAAAATTACAACCTGAAGCACACAAACAATTTTACGTTTGAGACAGTTGCCCTGGGCTATCACCTTTGATCCCTGTAGTTATGGGTTTACTCTTAGTCAATATTGGTTATTGTGAGAAAACCAATCTGAGACTAAGCGAGCATCTATGGCATTATGGTTCTTTACCTCAGTACTGCAGAAGGACCTAGTTCCCACTCCAATGCATATGCTCTTGTCTTCTCAACCTGTGGTTTGCGACCCTGTTGGGGGCTGTCAAATGACCCTTTCATAGTGGTTACCTACATAGCAGATATTTATGTTAGGATTTCTTAACAGCAGTAAAATTTGCCTGGTGTGGTGGCACACACCTTTAATCTGAACACTCATGAGGCAGACAAGACAGATCTCTGTGAGTTCAAGGCTAGCCTGGTCTACAAAGAGAATGCCAGGACAGCTAGGGCTACACAGAGACACACTGTCTCAAAAACCAAACCAAAACAATCTCCCGAAAATATGCCCAAAGTAGCAAAATTAGCTATGAAGTAGCAACAAAAATAATTTTATGATTGAAGGAACTGTATTAAAGGGTCGCAACATTAGGTAGGTTGAGAACCACTGCTCTAAGGAGACAGTTTGGCCAAGCCCTTTCCTCAAACTAGAGTGCCTGCATGATGCTGATCGATAGGAATCTTTCTTAAAACTCTGACATCCTCCCATGTGGTTCCTGAACTTTGACTCAGCCATCTGAACAACTTTACCTCTGCATTGCAAAATAGTACTCCGTCTATTTTTCTCCCTTTTTAGGGTCCTGGTAGTGATAGCGTCATGCTCTACCGTCCAGTTTGGCTTGGAACTCACTGTTAGCTCAAGATCCTCCTGCATCACCCATCTAGAGTGCAAGGATTACAGATGTGTGCTACCATACCTGACTTAATAATTAAAATATTATTTGCATATTAATTAGACATAATAATGGATTGCATTATATTTTCATATATAGTATATTTTAATCATGTTCACGCCTCCATTACACTCGCTTGTCCCCTTCCATTTAAACTGATCACTTTTCCTCTCCTCAACTACTTCCCATTCTAGTTTCATCTTTTGAAAATAGACTTTAATTAAGGTTGCTTACGTGAGCATGGATGAGGGGTTACTTACAGAAACATAAGCAACTTCTCACTAGCTCATCATTATTAACTGCCAGTCACCCTCAGAGAGGTGTGGGGTCACATGAGTCCTCCTCCTTTTCATTACAGGGTGTTGACAGCCTAATCTTGTGCCTATAGTCCTAAGTGGTGTGCGTTCAGGAATACCATGGCCACACTCTCCCCATCGCTACAGCTCTTATATTCTGTGTTCGCCCCCCCCTCTCCTGAGCTGTTCCTCGAGCCTTGTGGGGGCATGGTATAGATATTTAGGACTGAGCATTCAATAGTGACTTATTTTCAGCACTTGCTTTGTAATCTTAAATTATGCTTGGACTCTGTTTCTGTTTCTGATCAAGCTTAACTGCTCATTATTGCTCATTATGTGCTCTTGAGTCTTATATTTGTGTGTGTGTGTGTGTGTGTGTGTGTGTGTGTGTGTGTGTGCGTGTGTGTGTTGATCTCTTTTCTCAGTTGTTTTAGACCAAAAGTTTTATTTGTTCCCTTTCCCTTCCTTTTGCAGCATCCAGCCATGAAGGATTCCTGAGCCAACAACTGAACAGAACAGTTCTCTGATACTTTTTGATAAATTTTGATAAATTTTTCAGTTCTCCGATAAATGTCATTTATGGCAGTGGATCATAAAATATGCATTAAAATATATGGCCACGTGATAAGCCTTTCCTCTTAAGAGCACTGTGCACAGTGTTCACACTTTCATACCTGTGCTGACATTTTCCTTCTTCAGAACCTTAAAGTTTTATGCCTGTAACTTTAATGAAATGAGCATTAAGGCTAGGGAGGAGCTGTTTCTAATCTCTGCTAGCAAGAAGAGAGCGCATCTCCATAAGTGTAGATAGGGTGTCCCTGTGCTTGGGTAAGGGGGGGGGGGCATGTCACAGTATGGTGGAGCTTTTCTCTTCACTTTTTAAGTAGATTCTAGATTTTAATCACCACGTTGGAAGCTTCTTTGTACTTTAAACATTTTTTTCTTATCTGATCTCACGTATCCCAGGCTAACTTCAAACTATATCCTCCTCTCCTGCCTGTCTTTTATTTATTTTTTCCTCATAATAAACACTCATTCTCCTTGAGTCTTCCAATTTTCCTTTTTTCTCCTCCTTTTGTGTTTCCTGATGAATTCCATGTAGATATCTTTATTTTGGGCAGTACAGTCTGGGCTATATTTACTATTAGTATAGTGTTAGGTCATGGGATTGGGACATTTCCTCCATACTTCAAGTACAGGGGTAAAAATTCATCCTTTGGTTATATGGCATAGATACCAGTTTTCTTCCTTCCTTCCTT
>CAJRSG010005008.1:0-11292 GCA_907169655.1 Acomys percivali | reverse complement strand
TGAAAGCATCAGAGAACTCAAGGGCCAACTAACAGAAACTAACCTACAGACAGAGACAATGGCCACCAAGCTGAGAGAGGTGACGGGGTGTGGGGACTACTTTTGAAAGGCTTTTATCTGTGGTCTCAAAGAGATGAGAAATTGTTTTGTTCTTAGGATAAACATTAAGAAAACTTCAAAAGTTGTGAACATACAAAACAAAAAGGCCAGGCATCTCCAGGGTATTAAAAAAAAGCTTAACAAAATAAACCATAAAATTCCAGAAAAGAAAGATAAACAAAGATTACATAATGCAGGCAGAAAAACATGAAACTCAGAAAGAGAATATACTTCCTTTGAGCTGAGTACTCCAGATGTGACCACAGATTGTAAGTAAAGCTACAGAAAAACCCACTTGTAAACTATAGAACATTATGTTTAGTGTATTGTATTTTTTGGGTGATAAAATGTTAATAATTTTAGGCTTTTATTATATAGATATAGATATATATGCACATATGTACCTTTATATATTTACAAGTAATGTAAACTGCAATATAGATATTTCATGATTTAGGTAGTCTTATTTAATTAATAGCTTTATTGATTTAATTTTATGTTGCTAGTATATACTGCTTGACCTCTATCTCCATTATCTTAATATTCTATGCATAGTCAATTGTCTTTTATTCTACTCCCACAGCTGTAAATGGTACATCATCAAACCTTTTTTCAAGATTTAAGTTGATATATGTATATATTTACATATATGCATGCATCATGTGATGGATTGATATATATTATCCACTGCATTGTAAAAGTACACATTTTCTACTGGATTCATGTGCGGCTCGCGTTTTCGTCTCGCCAGCAAGAACGACGCAGCACACACAAGCAGGATCCTTCTGCAGTAAAGCTTTAATGCATCTTGAGAGGGAGAGCATAAGCTTACAGAACGGAGACCCCGAACTGCAGAAAAACCCTCCCTTATATAGGAGACTGTCCTCCGCTTAGGACATGTCAGACCCTGATTGGTTGTTACTCATCGGGCGAGATGACGCCACGGGAAAGGCAGAGTCCGACAAGTGGAAATTCCCCTCGCACATGCGCAGATTAGTTGTTTACCAGCATGGGACACAGGATGTCAGCGCCATCTTGTAATGGTGAATTTGAGAGCGGCTTCTCACATCTCCCCCTTTTCTTATAATTAAAAAGCAATAAGACACACCACAAGGAGAGCGGAGACAGAGGTCAAATCCCCAGACAAAGTATCAGGCCTGCATACACAACTTTCTCCTAGGCTTTTCACCCGGAGATGTCATAGCCTGGCCCTATGCCGTTTTTCCTGGGAAAAGGATACTAGGGCATGCAACCTTCAAGCAAGATGACGTGTCTCCCTAGAATTAGCTCATAAATGCCGCAGAGCCATTCTACTGCAATGCTTTGCTATACAACTCTTCGGGGCTGCTGGAGCTTGCCCACTCTACCTCGTGCAATGAGATGAGACTCTGAGGGTGCAAGAGCTGGTCGGCCAGCGTCTTATTGCTTTAACATGGATAACCAAATGTCAGGGGAGGTCCCAGAATCTAAGGCAGCAAGTGCTTGAGAGATAACCACCTTGTCTCTTTTAGTTTGAGCCCGGAGCTTACAAACCATCCATAGGGCCAACAGCAATCCTCCACAGAGTGCAGTTCCGAATATCCCCACCCCAACCCATTCCTTGAAGAGAGAGAAGGCCGAAGACATCCAGGACGAGAAGCCCTCGGTAATAGACAGATCTAGCCACGTGGAGTTCACTTAAATAATTGCTGTCCATAACTCTCTCAGAGTCTGTTCAAACTCAGCGGTCCAATTCTGTAACATAAAGCGAGAAAGACTCTTCGACAGATTAGCTGCTTTAGTAAAATTCTCATATTGAATGGAGGTAACACATAGCCCGGGAAACTTTTGTTCGCAGCCCAATTGGGCTAATTGCCTTCCATTCCATATATTAACCCATGTTAGGGAGCACAGCCTTAGCCACTGATTGCCAATCTGAGGGAGTTAAAAAGGTTTCACCAAGCCTCTCCAACATGACTATTGTGAAATTTGCATTTACTCCATATTTTCGCACAGAGTCCGCCAAATCTTTAATTTTGTCGAACTCTACGGGCACATGGAGTCGAGTTTGATCTTGAGTATTTTCAAACACCGGAAAGAGGTTATGCAATCTCTTACGGGCTCTCTCAGGCAGAAAAGAAAGCCCTGTTTGTGCCTGATAAGGTGGTGGGGCCGTGGGCATTGGCCTCGAGTGGTTAGGAGGGGGTTTATTTAGGCCCTTTCTTTCATCTGGATGATACCTTTCTTTTTTGTATTTAGCAGCTTCCTCTTCTAAGTCAGCTTCCTCTTCTGAGTCTAAAGTCTCATGATCAGAGGCATCAGAACTTGTAGAGCTATCAATATTCAGTGCCTCAAGGTCTTTTAAAGGATATAACTTTTGTGATACTTCTTTTGGTGGTAAGCTAAGTTTCGAGAAGGGTTGCACTCCTTTTACAGGAGGGTCCTGAACTTTTTTCTTTTTATGGTATCCTTTTTTCTGCGTGCACCCAACCTCTCACTGCGCTCGGTTTCTGACATGCTATCTTGAACTTCTTCTAGGGCGAACTGTCCCTCATTTACTGCCCCCTTACAATTATCATCCTCTAAGCAATTTTTTATGAGCTTCCAAATTGCCTTAGTGCCCAATCTCAAGTCATTGTTCGCGAGGTGACGATCGAGATCCTTGCCTAATAAGCCACCACAAAAACAAATAAACAAGAGAAGGGCAATTATGGCAGTAAATATCACAGCTAAAATCGGCCCAAGAATTTCAGAAATAGACATACCTCTCCGAGCTTACCCGCCCTGCAGTTCTGAATCCTCCCTGTAGTTAGGGGGTCTCCGGTTTTGGCACCAGATGCGGCTCTCGCCAGCAAGAACAACGCAGCACACACAAGCAGGATCCTTCTGCAGTAAAGCTTTAATGCATCTTGAGAGGGAGAGCATAAGCTTACAGAACGGAGACCCCGAACAGCAGAAAAACCCTCCCTTATATAGGAGACTGTCCTCCGCTTAGGACGTGTCAGACCCTGATTGGTTGTTGCTCATCGGGCGAGATGACGCCACGGGAAAGGTAGAGTCCGACAAGTGGAAATTCCCCTCGCACATGCGCAGATTAGTTGTTTACCAGCATGGGACACAGGATGTCAGCGCCATCTTGTAATGGCGAATGTGAGAGCGCGGCTTCTCACATTCATGGACTTTATACATGACTTTCGAGAGTCTTTTACTGAATGCATTTTACATTTATCTGCATATAGTGCAGCAGTTCTATCTTTTGGTAATTGTGAAGATCAAATAGTATTTTTAGAAATAGCAATAAAATATTGCATGACTAATTTCACATCTTTCCTTACTACTACCTTTATGGTCTACCAATACATTTCTTTACACGTCTCACTACGTGTTTTTAAATGTGAATGAGCATTAGAAAAAAAAATCATTTCCTGATATTATTTTCAAGTAAAGCTAAAGCAAAACTAAAGTCATGAAGTTAGAGGTACTTCCATAGATATTCAGTGTTTATTATGCATGTATGATGACACATATGTTTTTCAGAGGATCATGGTTCAATTTGAAGTACCTAGAATGTGGCTCACACATACCACCAGCTCCAGAGGACCTGATGTCCTTGTCATCATTATGGGAACGAGGTGTTCAAGTGTACATAGACATACATAAAGGCAAAATATTCATATTATATAAAATAATAAAAGAAATTAATATTTAGTAAAAATGTATATGGAATCAAAATGGCTGAACTGTAGGTATGAAGAAATAAAGAAATTTAAATTAATTTTAGAGAAAAAATATAAACTATTTTTAAACATGGATATTCCTATTTGTGTGGGTGTCAGTGATCTTTATTAATTCCATATGTAATTATGTATTATTTTCTCTTGTTCTATGAAGAATATTGTTGGAATTTTTAGAGACGACTCAATATATCCTAGAATTACGTGCAGTCATTAAAGAATCATGGTTGGAGTTAAAATATTCTAGAATGAAATAAAAATTAAATTATAACCTATCATTTCCTCTAAGACACAGAAACAGCATTCTATGAGGAATATTTACAGCTTTGTCTATTCACATTAAGAAATTAGAATGATCTTCAATGGATAAACTAAGTATGCATGTTAAGATGCTTAGAAAATAAGAAATAATTTCTAAACCCAGTCGACTGTAAAAAAATAAAATTAGTGAGGAACTTAATGTGATAAAGAAAATACAAATAATACACAGAACCAACCAACCAAAGAGTCCTGTGAAAAGTTACAAGACTGGTAGTCCCTTGCCCACATTATCCCCAAAAAAGTGAAATGATCAAAATAAACAGGAGACAATAAGAGGTATGAACTTATCCATGGTGGAAATTGCAATGAGTCCATAGATTAGACAATATGACCAGGCAACTACAAGATCGTGGCGAGTGGTATGGCCCTTGTTTAGAAGCAAGAGAAATCAAGACAGAAAATTGGACTTATTTCATAAGCAGGAACACAAAGCTCCCCACCACACTAGAGCGGGAGAAACCATAGTGTACCAGGAACAAACTAGGGACAATCTTGTGTACCCCAAAACATGGGAAAAAGCATGGACACCCTGGGAAGCTGAGCATGCTCACTGAGGTAGGCCACAGGAATAAAACACCCACAGCGGTAATTGGCGGAGTGGGGATGGGTGAGTTCAGCAGAGGGAAGTGGCTACAAGGGACTGTGAGCAGCGACAGAGGCTGACAGAGAGTGGACCAGTGCCTTGTTTCAGTGGAGGTCTGCAACCAGCAGGGAGTAAGGAGAGGTCAGACTGCTGGACTGATCAGTGCACCAAAGCAAAGTGGCCTGTCTACAGAGAAAAAAGATTAACAAAACAGAAGTCACACAGCATCTGACATCCAAATCACAGATTCATTGTGTGGTGAATCTCTCAGAGGAGACAAGCAGCCAGAGGAGCCTTATAAACCACAGAATCTAGGTGGCAGAGCTCAAACAAATATAGATACAGGAAGGAAGAGTCTGAGAACCCAGTATAGAAAATATCCCCCTATCAAAGATACTCCGCGCTGAGACCACCAGCTTGGAAAGCCCAAGCCTTCTAAGCAGATGCCTAAAGAAAAGAATAAGAGGTCTAATAACAAAAATCAAGACATTACAGCTATTTGAGAACTATAAAGAGGAAATGAACAGATCCTTTCAAGAATTCCAGAATAACACAAACAAACAAATAGAAGCCTTCCAGGAGAAACAAGAAATCACAAGCAAACAGGTAAGGGAATTAAATAAAACATTTCAACACATGAAAACAGAATTAGACAATATTTAAAAAATCACAAATCGAGAAAAAAGTGAAATGGAATAATTAAAAAAGGAAGCAGGAATCCAACCGACAAAGTATAACTAACAGAATCCAACACATGGAAGAGAGAATCTCAAGTGCTGAAGATACAATAGAAGAAACTGATACATCTCTCAAAGAAAATCTTAAAACAGAATAATTAGTGACACAAAACATCTAAGAAATCAAGGACACCATGAGAAAGCGTAACCTCAGAATTATAGGAGTTGATGAAAAGGAAAATGCAAAGTCTCAAGGTCCAGAGAATGTCTTCAGGAAAGTCATACAAGAAAACTTCCCCAATCTACAGAAAGAGATACCCTTGAACATACAAGAGTACTACAGAACACCAAGTATGCTAGACCAGAAAAGAAATTCATCCTGGCACAAAATAATCAAAACACTAAACTTGCAGAATAAAGAAAAGATACTAAATACTGAAAGAGAGAAATACTAAATAGCATATAATGGTAGATGCATCAGAATTACACCTGACTTTTCAACAGAGACTATGAAAGCCAGAAGAGCCTGGACTGAGATTATGCAGACTCTAAGAGACCACAGATGCAAACCCAGGCTACTATATCCAGCAAAACTTTCAATCATCTTTGACATGGAGAAATCAAGATATTCCATGACAAAACCAAATTTAAACAGTATCTAGACAAGATGACCATTTTCACACATTTATTAAACTAGTCTAGGAGCCCGGACAGTGTCTCCAACTTCTCATATTCCCTTTCTTTATTCAATAAGATTTTACTTGTTTTTTCACATTGTCATTGAGGACTATTCCAACATATTTTATTTATGAAAACTAGACTTATTGTGAATGGGATATTTTCTTTATGTTATCAGCAAGCTCCTTATTGTTATATGTTTTTTTATTAATTTACTCTTGTTACATCTCAATGGTTATCCCATCCCTTGTATCCTCCCATTCTTCCCTCCCTTCCATTTCCCCCTTATTCCCCTCCCCTATGACTGTTCCTGAGAGGGATTACCTCCCCCTGTATATGCTCATAGGGTATCAAGTCTCTTCTCGGTGACCTGCTGTCCTTCCTCTGAGTGCCACCAGGTCTCCCCCTCCAGGGGACATGGTCAAATATGAGGCACCAGAGTATGTGAGAAAGTCATGTCCCACTATATGTTAAAGTGAAGAATTGTCATAGCACTTAGCTTACTTCATGGACTACTCTGTGATCAGTTTTGGAGATGGTTTTATATGCTGCTGAAAAGAACATATTTTCTCTATCTGGATGAATATTCTCTACATATCTCCCAAGTTCACTGGATCAGTGGTATAATTTAGCTCTGACGTTTCTTGGCTGATTTTTATCTCACAACCAGTATCTAGACATGACAAGAAATTTAAAGTAGAAATTATTATCTTCTGAAAAGAACTCCTTCATGACCTACAAATATATTGAAGATAGATTAAAAATATATATTTGTCATATATGCAAATCGATTCCAGATAATTAAATAAGACCAAATTTAACCATTTACATCATACTGATCCAATAACATTTAATTACAATCATTAGACATATGTCAGGTTTTCTAAAACAAGCTAGCAAAGGAAGAAAGGTTACAAGCTTATTCTTAAATATGAAGATTTCCCATCCAAAACTCGTATCCAAATGACTAAAATATTATTTTTATTTTTATATGTATAGTGATATAGTAATTTTTTAAAAAAAATTTCTTTTGTATCTTATATGCAACTGAGATAGTCTAATAAGTGTCTTTACCTAGTTATACTCCACATACAAGTCAGAAATGCCTCAGACATATGATTGAACTAGACAAAAATAACAAAGAACAAAGATTATTAGAATTATTGATAATTGTGTAGAAAATTCTATAAAGCTTGACTCACAGAAGACTTTTTGACTTAAGTGCTGTATTTATATTTATCACTTTGCAATGAAATAGAGCTCTGTAAACATCAGAGAAGAGTAATTTGATTTGGATACACTACAAAGATGTTAATGAGTTTAGAGATTGGAATCAATTTATGTCTGGAAGGCTCATTAAAAGTCATTTGTTACTTTTTTCCTAATGAATTACATTAATAGATATCCTACAGTGCTGTGACCAAAGAATATTCATTTTTTTCTGAAAAATAATTTAAGAGAAATCAATAGAACAAAATGTTCATTTCGATGCAAAAAAATGTGTTTTAATGTGTTGATGCTCATACACTTAAAAGATTGCTTTATTTCATGAAGTAAAGAGTAAAATTAAAACAATCTAGATTGTTCCATTACCTGTAGACAGACTCTTGACATTTTGGTTAAGATCTATGAGAAATATAAAATAAGTAGAAATTTTGGCCTTTTTTCTCACTGTTCATGGAGGCTTTATACATTTTACATCTTTAGAAAAAGAATCCCAGAAATTTCTCTCCTGTATGTTTTCATCTTGTTTCTTCATGGCCCATGATGCTACCTGAGGTTGTTAGTACAGTGAAGAAGACCTGATAGGATGGGAGAGACTGTTCTGCCATTTCTCTAGGTCTTTGAGCTGTGCATCAAACCTAAGTCTGACCACACCATACTTGTTCAGCCTGCCTGTGAGGTTCCCAGTGATTTTCACAAGTATGTGGTTGTCAATGACCTCAAATTCATCCATGCACCAGTGCTTCATCTTCATAGTTAGGAAGCAAGATGACTTTGGTGTTGTGTCCTGGCCTGCTGGAAAAATCGAATCAGGGTTCACCTGAAAGAGGGAGTGGGGGTTGAAAGTAGGATACAGAGACGCGAGAAATAATGAATCAAGTCAGGAAATTTCTGATCAAGATTTCTCTTTAATGCGGACAAGTAAGACTTTATATAGCAAGGTCAGTAGGATCTATTCTGATCCCTCTCTCCCTAGCTCCCAAGGCAAGAAGAACACAATAGCCTGAATAGCTCCCTGTAAAAACTTCCTATTACTGAGTAGCTCTCTGAAAGGGTTTCCTTAACCCTCCAGGTGTTTCTCAGTACGAACTTCCCTACTTCTTTCAAAGGCAAAAATCCAAGGATGGCCTGGAACACAAAGTCCTCCTCTGGCCAAGCTCAGCAGCTGGAAGGTCACAGCATGCAGCCTAAGCACTGGATTTCTGACATGGCAAAATTTAGCATGGCTCCCCACACTTTGGAACATGACCCGATGAGGACCTGATGTTTGCCTCTCTGCATTGTTGAGAGCATCTGCTAGGACATTCATGCACACCCAGATGACAAGGCTATAATATAGCCGAAAGGGTGAAATTTTGAACTTATAGTTTGACATTTTTGCCTCCAAATTTGACATTAGCAAAAATTATCTCCAAATATAAAAGCTGACAAATATAATTGGTAAAAGGTACCAGACCCAAATACCTAAGGCTGAATTAGAAACATTAGCCAATTTTTCTACTCATAGTGTAGCACAATGCATATGAGAGTGACTGACTATATTGGCTGGTTTCACGCCAACTTGACACAGCTAGAATCATCATAGAGGAATGAGCCTCAGTTGAGGAAGGGGCACCATTAGATCCAGGTGTAAGACATTTTTGTCAATTAATGATCAGTGGAGGAGGGTCCATCCTATGGTGGATACTATGATACTTGGGCAGGTGGTTCTGGGTTCTATAAGAAGGCAGTGTGAGCAAGCCACGGGAAGCAGGTCAGTATGCAGCTCCCCCCTATGGCCTCTGTATCAGCTTGTGCCTCCAAGGTTCTGCCCTGTTTGAGTTCCTGTCATGACATCCTTCATTGATGAAAAGGCAGCATGGAAGTATAAGCCAAGTCTTCTCTTTCCTCTCCATCCTGATTTTTGGTCATGGTGCTTTATAGCAGCAGCAATAGAAACTATAGCAAATACAATAACTAATATCTAATTGAATTTACAGCCTACTTCATGAGACGGAATCCATTCCTGATAGTGTTCAAATGGCCAAAAATTTGATAAAAGATAGACCAGAGACCTAGAAGAAAGCCAAATCCTACTTTTGTCGTAAAGAACAGACTAAAAACAATACTCTGCTGTATTTAATGATCAGGGCCTTGATCTGCCACCATTAGAGAAGTTCCGTCTTGTAGCAGACAGGAATACAGAGACTCACAGCCAACATGCAGAGTGAGACTTTGGAACACTCAGTTTTAAATGGGATGTTCCATCCAACCTATCTCATCAGTTGGACAACCTTGCAGTAGCGGCGGTATAGTACTATGCTAAGCTGAATGATCCACTACCAAAATAATACATTTTTATAAAAATATGTGGTGTCAAAGTTTACTAGTCACATTGAAGCAGGAACAGAATGACAGGAGAATGGAAGAGCAGTTGCTTCTCAGTTTCCGTCTACTTTTTCCCTCAACTGTTTTCTCACCAGTTAGGTAGAAGGATTGAGCTTTAGAATTCTATACACAGAATCATAACTAAAATTATCAACAATTATCTTTTTCCCAAAGTCCTTTAGGAATATACCCACTACTGAAAATGGAAAGCAATGAGATAGTCTATGTAGTCATTGGGGACAGGTTCGGTAAAGGACACAAAACTTAAATAAAAGAAATAATTTAAAGATATATCCCATACCTGACAGTGACTACAATTAATGAAATTGCATTGTAAATTGAAATATGCAAGAGTAGATGATACCCTTGTTAAATAACTAAATTACTTGATGTAACACATTATAGAACACAGGATGAAATATAAGCATATGTAAAGTTTGAAAGGCTTACTTGTATTAATTTTATGTGTATGAGTCTTCACCTGCATTTTCATATGTGAATTACATGCAAGATGGATGCTTGTGGAGGCCAGGGACACGGGAACCATGAAACTGAAGTTACAGATGGTTATGAGTTGCCGTGTGAGTGCTGGGAATGAAACCTAGAGCCTCTGGAAGAACAGTTGGTGTTCATATCCAAGAACCAACTCTCTTACTCCAGTGTACATGGTGGATTTTTGTTGTTGTAATTGTTATTAAAACTAAAAAAAAGATATATTTATATTAGCAGGTCATGAGTGGCAGATTGGTTTTGAAGCTTCCTTCAGTGCTCTCCTGATACAGATTTAATTTTTTATTTGGCACTGGCAGCCTCCCAAAGCCTCAAATGCACAGGCTGTGTTGACTTGATCTGAGCCAGAACTCAAAGTAAACAGGTTTGATTCCAGACAATGGGTTGACAGGAATAAGCAGCAATATTTCAATATCACAACTGACTGAGCTACTGCTGTTGGTTAAGGCAAATGGAAGGATGAATGAAACACTGAAAATGAACATCAGAAAATCATGTCCAGAAGAGGATTTGAAAAGCTCTGATGTGTTCCTGAGGAATACCAAAGTGATGTGTATACAGGGCTGTGTGCACGGTAAAGAAGACGCACAAACTCCCTCACAACTCAACTCAGGTCTCCCTCAAAATCCCAGCCAGAAGCATACTTTCTGATAGAGTTTTAATCTCCAGAAGTAGTAAAGCTATGCCCTAATAAACACATATGGCCTCTCAGAAGACAGACATTTAAGGAGACATTCCCACTTAGTTACATGTATAACTGTAAACAGAACAATTAATTCATGAGTGAGAAAAGGACTCTATGGTCCGTTCAAGAATTTACTAAAGCAAATAAAGGCAATTACAAATAATATCAAGCAGCCAAGAAACTGAAGATCTTAGTTTTTACAGGGACCATATCGTCTTGTTCTACTTTATAGTATTTTGCAAACATATAAGCCATAATAGTGACACAGAAAAGTAATATGTATTGTCAGGAAAATAAGTTAAAATAAATGCCCATGGAAAAATCTCAGTATATTAGTATTTTAAAGCAATGTTGACTGTTAAGAGATTCTTATAAGACATTGTAGTGGTTGCTTGCCACATACTGATCTTGCAGAGGATCACAGTATAGTTTCCA
>CAJRSG010004940.1:0-13633 GCA_907169655.1 Acomys percivali | reverse complement strand
TTTTTTAATATATATTTATATTATTACACATACATACATACAATAAACTCCCTATAGCAAGAAAAACCATGACATAATCAAGAACTGCAAGAACTACATAAGTGTTACATTCTTACTGTTTTTGCTATTTGTATTTGACAGCCTTAAAAAAAAATCTTCCCCCTAGAAGATTTGGGCCCAGGGGTCCCACTCAAATTATGGCACCAGCCAAGGACAATACAGGCAGTAAACTTCAAACCCCTACCCAGATCTAGCCAATGGACAGGACATTCTCCACAGTTGAGTGGAGAGTGGGATCTGACTTTCACATGTACTCTGGTGCCCCATATTTGACCATGTCCCCTTGATGGGGAGACCTGGTGGCACTCAGAGGAAGGATAGCAGGCTACCAAGAAGATACTTGATACCCTATGAGCATATGCAGGGGGAGGAAGTCCCCCTCAGGAACAGTCATAGGGGAGGGGAATAAGGGGAAAATGGGAGGGAGGGAAGAATGGGAGGATACAAGGGAGGGGATAACCATTGAGATGTAATATGAATAAATTAATAAAATAAAATAAAATAAAATAAACATCCTTCCTATCTTGGTGCATCAAAAATTCTGAATGTAAATCAATACCTGTCCTATCTCGTCATTATCAACATTATCATCTATCTAGCCCTAAAACCATCTTAAATCCTAAACAACTAAGCTTCATTATAAAACTAAGCTATTTGGTCTTCAACTCCATCAGAGACTTGAGAAGGAATAAAATTGATTACCTGAGTATACCAGGAGTGCAGGTTAGTAGTTTTCCAAATGAGATGACAGAGACAGTTTGCTACCTGAACAGTCACCTAAAACTCTCAATAATGTTGGAGCATCATCTTCAGCCTCTGGCTCAAAATATCTGACAGGCATCTTTGTAATGCAGGAACTGTTGAGGATTTTTTAGCAGTTTATCTATTAATGAATTAATCTACGCTAATTTTATGTCTTAATTGTTGTTAACGATGCCATAGTAAAAATAGAAGTGCAGATAGACTCAGAATACACCAATTTAATATTTTTATATATTCTAGAGGGCAGTGTGATATATAGTTGTTGATTCTATTTTAATGTTTTAAAAGCTTCCATGCTGTTCTCTATAGTGACCATAGTTTGAATTGCTACTTAAAAGTGAACAAGAATTCCTTATTCTCCATACAGGTGTTGCTACTTACATCCCCTTTCCGTGTCGGTAATCACATCCTAACAAATGTGATAGGACGTCTCTTTGTGGTTCTGATTCTGATAATTAAACATCATACGTCATAATCTGTCACTCTGGTTCTATGTCTGGAAAAATGTGTACTCTGACAAATTTCTATTTTATAACTAGATTATTTTTATGGTATTGAGTAAATTATTGCAATATTGCAATTACTGCAATAATTTCACTCTTACTAAATAGGCAATTTGCAAATATTTTCCCACATGCTTTTTCACTATTCCAAAATATTTTGAAAAAGACATTGAAATGATCCTCTAGTTCATTTTTTGCATTATTTTTCATGTAATTTTTGTGAAATTCAAACAATTAATTTTATAATCTTTTGCTTTGTTTTCAGCAAATATTCATCTTCAAGATGGGTTTAAGGCAGGCTAGATTGTAGAATTATTACTTTAGAAAACTTTAAATTTTCTAATGTATTTATGTTATTCTTTTATTCTTGTATATTAAGATAAGTCAAATAATTAAATATTTCTAAAATGTAACTATTTCCATGTTTTAATGTATAGTGCTCATTATTGATAACATTAGATCTTCTTGATTCTGTTGAGGGTACTTAATTTAGGGAAATGCTTACATTTTTATATTTTTCCAGAATTGTAGACCCTAGGTGATCCCCCTTCTCCTTCAGGCATCAGCGATTATCTAAACACAAAGAGCAGGCAATACGAGTGCTAACAGGAATGAGAGGAGAAAAAGCCATGGTCCATGGGAACCATAAGTGAGGTGTGTTGGGTGAGCAGAAGCATGTGAGTGTCCTGTAGCCGAACAAACAGAATCCAAGAAATCCACCCCACAAAGACATGGCATGACACAAGTCTTATTGTTTTCCTTTTTTAATAAATAAAGAAAATTTAATAACTGTATTTATTGGGTAAGAGATTCATAACTCTACTGTGGTTATGGGTCTTTCCTCATCTTTATTTTTTTCCCCAAAAATATGAACTTAGGAAAAGCCAATTTCATGTGCCGTTAATTTAATTCTCTACCATAAAGCCTTACTTCTACTGATGGAAAATGAAATTACCCTTTCTATACTTTTTATCTGACAATTAAATGCTTTTTTTAACCCTAAAATAAACTGTGCACATTATTTGTAATATAACTTCTTTTTATGATAAAATTAAAAATAGAAACTAATTCACACTAGTAAGTCTAGCAAATTTTGTTACTTGTATTAGTTGGCACAATGACCCACACATCTACTGTGCACAGTACTGACAGAAGAATATGATTACAATGGAGAAGTGTGGTGTTGCTTTTCCTTTAAATGATTATGTGGATATATGACAGTCACCAGGCAATTACACAAGATGCATATATGGTGTGTTCATATGTATACCCTCAGTTTTTCAATAGTCCTGGAAACATAGAATCAGGAATGAGGTTGTGAGGCAGGAAAAAGACAATATATAACTACAAAAAGCTCTCTTTTCAATTGACTTATCTGTGGCCACAAGCACTTCACTTCAACTAAGACACACATTGGATTCGTGCGCAGAGATAAACACATTATCTTCAAACTTCTACTGGTGCATGCTTTTTGCTTCTTTCTATAAACTTCAAATATAGGGATATATATGTTTGTGGAAATGTAGCCTGTCAACCTTTGAGGAGAGACATTCAATTGATTCAGTCTCTACCACTTAGTCCGAGGGAACTGACTAATGGGAAAAGAAAAGTAGTCAGGTGAGGTTAGAATGGGAAAGGACGGACATCACTGACAGAAGACAGAATACTTTTAATTGCATGAAAATAAGTTTGAGAATATGAGATCAATGAATATCTACAAACATAAAAATTAAGTATAAAAGTGAACACTTTATATGAAATAATTATATTAGATCAGAATGCTGATGTAAGGTCTGCTAATTAGACAAAGTAAAGCCCAGGTGGATTTCTCTGTGAGTTGTGAATAAGCTTCAATGATTATACAATTCCAATAATATATTAAGTATTGTGGTATTATAATTGAATGGATGATGTGGCAAGGCCTCTTACTCAGACAGCCCAGTTATCATCCAAAAATTTAACTCAAATAAACCACAGAGGAACAAATTATGGTTACCTAAATATCTTTTTAATGTGTTAGTGGAAGTATTGTTCATTAAACAAAAATAAATTTAATGTAATGTTATATACAAATATTATGTTTAAGCAGTTTTTACCCTGGGAATGCAAGGATTGTTGTTTAAATATATGGGTGATAGGCATGAGGAAATTCAAGGACAAAGTTAGTTACATGGCAAGCAGTGAAAATGCTTCCATGACCTGTATCAGTCATTTCTTATTGAAAACAAAACTAATCTATGCAAATAGAAACATAGGGAAATAGGAAGGTTTTTTCCTAGGAAGAAGCACAATTTCCTATGGGGAAACTCAGCCATGTCCACTGCATCAGGAGTAAAAATGAGAGATTGTATACTAATTTAATAATTATACATCATGATTTTAGTGGTTCCAAAGTAACAGTTTATTCAGTGGAGTTTACTTTTAGAGTTGATATATACAAAGCACAAAAGCTACGGCAATGTAAAACTTGTTCACCGTGGTTCAAAGAGAATTATTTATTCTAGTGGGGGTAGCAGAGAATAAATACTAAGGACTCTAAGATCAGGCTACATATGAAGAACTTCAAGATGGAAAGTAACTGCACAGCATTTTTTTCAATTAATGTGCAGGTATATTTTATTACAGCTACAATTTCACGGTAGAAGTCAACTTCCTACAACTTTCTGTAGTGACAAAATGCTATCAAAAATGAATTTCCTTGTAAGTGTGGATGATGAATAGAGAAATTGTATTCATTTCTAAACAGAAAGTATGACTAAATAATTCTATGAAAAAAATTAGAGTGTAACCTCTTGATTTATGAAAAATGTGGAAAATATCTTATTTAGTAATGTGTATTTATTTGAGAGAATAATAGTTTCTGCATTTTACAGATGGCCTAATTGACATTTTAAATAAATCTAAAGTAAAGGTAATTACCAAGTATCTGGTGAGGTTTTATTTAATGATTTATTTTGAGATTATATCATTTCACCATTTCTCCATTTCTTCCCTTTAAATCCTCTCATATGCCATGTCTTACTCTAGTTCAAATCATTTTTCATTAATTGTTGTAATATACATGTGTATATAAATCTATATATAGATGTTCCTAAATACATAAATACAACCTGCTCAGCCTGTATAATGTTACCTGTATAGATATTATCATAGCTGATCATTTTTATTTGATAAACGGTTGGTGTGCTCCTCTGTGGGAAACAGTAGCTCTCCCATCCTCTTTACTCCATGTTGCTTACATTTCTTTGTATATGTTTAAGACTTCATGGGCTTTCCTCTATCCACATCAGTGTTTCTGTTGTTGTCTTTTATTCATCTCATGCTTATTGTTTTTAAATTATCTGTATTATCAGTAGGATCAGTATGCTTGGTTAACAATTAGTTAAGACACTGACACTTGCTATATTTTAAAATAACCTTAGTTAACTTGGTCCAGGGCAGATATTAATACTCTAAACTACTTCCCATGGTGGGGCAGATAAGGGAACCCTGTCCCAATCCCATGCCATCTTCTTCTAATAACTTCAATCAAGCTATGTCCCATCCATAATCCCAAATATTTGCTACTATTCTTCATCTGGGCTGAATCTCTTTTTTGTTTATATACATATTTATCTTCCCCACCCCCCCACACCCCAAGACAGTTTTTCTCTGTGTAGTCTTGGCTGTCCTGAACCCACTTTGTAGACCAGGCTGGCCTGGAACTCACAGCTATCCTCCTGCCTCTGCCTCCCCATGCTGGGATTAAAGGCGTGTGCTACCACACCGACTGTATCTCAGCTGAATCTCCATCCATGCCTGCCATGTGCTTCTCGTCCATCTAACCCATGGTGGCCTTCTTCTTTTCCTCTTGTTTTTCTCCTTCTTCCTCGCAGTGGTCTTTTTCTTTTTCCTCTTGAGACCCTCTCCTCTGGTCTCTTCTTCTTCCCAGAATTCCTCTCTCTCCCCTAACCAGGGAATCTTAACCACACCTCTATCTCCTTTGGCCTGCCCAGGTAGGATAGCTTTTTATTAGTTAAAAGGTGGATCACAGAGATAACAAGCAGTAATTAGCAACAAAATACAACAGACCCTCCCCCAACACATGCTTAGGCAATTATGTTGGTGAAACTGTTGCTGTTGTTGCTGTTTTGTTTTATTTTATTTTATTTTTTTATTTTTTATTTATTTTTTTAAATTACTTAAAGTCTTATTTATTTATTTATTTATTTATTTATTTATTTATTTATTTATTTATTCTTGTTACATCTCTATGGTTATCCCATCCCTTGTATCCTCCCATTCTCCCCTCCCTCCCATTTTCCCCTTATTCCCCTCTCCTATGACTGTTCTTCAGAGGGATTACCTCCCTCTGTATATGCTCATAGGGTATCAAGTCTCTTCTCAGTGACCTGCTGTCCTTCCTCTGAGTGCCACTAGGTCCCCCCCTCCAGGGGTCATAGTCAAATGTGAGGCACCAGAGTACTTGAGAAAGTCAAATCCCTCTCTCCACTCAAGTGTGGAGACTGTCCTGTCCATGGGCTAACTATTTTACTTGATATATCATCTAAAGAAAAAGAATTAAGTTAAGGAAACACTAATCGGCAAAGGTAACTCAGCTGCGGTTTGATTTGGAGGCAGTGTTTTATTCAATGTAACTTATTACTTAAGTCCTTTGACACAAAGTTTTAAAGAAATCAAAAAGTGATAGAGAGACAACTAATTGCTTGTTGTTCTTGCAAGGGACCTGGGTTTGATACCTAGTACTGTCATAGAGTGGATCCCAGGTGCCAAAAGTCTAGGTCCATGGAATCTAATCCCTTTTTCTGACTTCCCCAGACACCTACATCCATGTGCATATACCAGAGCCTCCTCAGATATACACATTATTATAAATAAAATAAAATAAAATAAAGAAGTCTTTGAACAAAAGTAAAGGTTGATGTTAAATATAATGTGCCATGACATTCACATGTGTTTTTCTAACACTAACTTTAGCCTACACAGAATTCAGGTCTGGAACCCTAACTAGAGAGATGAATGTATCACATCCCCACCTGACACTGCACTTCCCTTTACCCACATCATGAACAGTACCTTAAAATTAGCAAATCTACTTGTCTTTGTGTATCTTTAAAACATTCCAACCAAAAATTTTAGTTACAAGATTTGTACTATTGAAATGGCTAATGGAAACTGTGCTGTTCAAGATGAAAACTGTAGTGTAACTACCACCACTGATCTTTCTTCTTTGCCTTCAGTGCAAATTTGTTTCCTTATCAAAATGCAAAACACAGTGAAAAAACAAAACAAAACAAAAACAAACAAACACACACACATACAAAAAAAACAAACCACAAACTAAGCTGGTCTATGAGTGTTTACCATGAAGTTATTTACATTGTCAGCCTTGTTTGTGTGAAGTAGGTAGTCTTGTCTGAGCAGTCCTCAGTGTTTACAGTCTTCCCATTGCCTTGGAACTGGACAAGTAAGAGTTACCTTCTTTCTAAAACAGAAGTTCCATCATTATACAACACTGTACATCAGCCCCAAATATAGGTCAGCCCTCCAACCAAGGTACTAAATGAGGGGATACATGAAGTGGATTGTGTCACTCAGACTCTGTACTAAGATATGGGTGTACCTGTAACGTCTCACAAAACTCTTGAATGGGAAAATAGAACTTATGATATCATGTAGCATAACAGGACATGGCAAAGCAACATCTTATACTATAAGGATGATACAGGACACAGCAAACACAATAGACTGCACTATATTGCAGTGCAATACAGGAAAACACAGCACAGTACAACCATGCAACATTGCACAGTACAGGACAGTAGAACACAGCACATCACAGCAGAATACAAAAGACAATACGACAAACCAACATTCCACACAACACAACACAAGCAATGCACTGGAGTACAATATATTTCTTTTCTTAATGGTCAGTCCTGAAATCTTATACATACAAATAACATTATTCAGACTGAGGAAATTGACTATGTTATATGGATCTATTTAGGGAAATATATATGGTATGAGTCTGGGTGTATGTGTGTGCGCATAAAAAATTAAAGAGGCCATGAATTTGAGAAAGAGCAAGGAGGGTACATAGGAAGGATTGGGGGGAAGAAAGGGCAAAGCTAAAATGTTTATATTTTAATTTTTAAAAATTATAAAAATTAGGAAAAATTAAGATTAACCAGAAAAGTATTATTTAATCTTACTTTCTACAAGTCTATTTATTAAGGATAGTACATGGCAAAAGACTGTATCTAAAAATAGCCAAACAATAATCATGTTTTGAAAATCATCAAAATCAAACTACTTCAGTAGGGCTTCACAGGCTTATAGCAGCTACTGTGCATACACTGACGTAGAGATCATTGTTTCTAGACAAGTTCATGCATTTTTTTCATCCCCTTATAATGTTTCTCAGACAAATTTTTTTTGTTCTCATAAATTAACACATATATTCTTCTATTACAGCAGTCATCAGTCAGCAATACAATAAAATTGAACATGGAAATATATTTTATATTCATAAAAACATGGTGTATTTATGACTTTTATAGCTTTATCATCTAAAATATAACTTCAAAATTCTTGGCAATATTTATGTCACTCTAACTTGTTTTTAACTTTTAAAGTCCTTCTAGATAGTCCACTCTGAAATTTTCTTTGAAACACATAGAATAAAATCTTTAATTAAGTAGCAAATACCTGATGACATGAACAACTTTTAGGGCACTCCCCCAGCATCTTTTTGAGGAGGTTCTTGTAAAATTCCCCAATGGGGCAAAAAGTTAAATATTTGGTGGGAATGGACATTAGGTTGTGCTTTTTAATAAGGGAATCAGTTGGCTGATTCTCTCCAGGAAGATGCCTGTAAAATGTGCATGTGTAATAACTGTTGATGCTGACATGCGTGGTAAATGTACAGTGACCCGTTATCAATCTATTTCTCCTGGTTTACTTCTCTTCATAAATTTAAGGAAAGAACTCTACTTAATTTAAAATAATGCATCTCACTTTGTGAATGGCAGAGTTGAACAATAATCTAAGCCAGAAACCAGACACTAGTCTTCAGAAGAAGAAATCATAGAATGGGGCCACACATTGTTGAACCCTGTAAAAAACACCAGCATAGGCACTCCAATTATGAAAATTTGTATCAGAAGAACTGAGTACATGAGCATATCTTATTTTTGTGATGTAGATACATAATGGCAGTAAGTTTAATTCAACATTTTGTGTAGTATTTACTGAAAAATCCAATAGTGGTAGCATAGCAGGCAGAGCAGTTCCCCAGGTGACAGTAATTGCACCCATGGAGTGAGCTGTCCCACAGAAAACCATATCCAGAATTGTATAAACATCATGAAAGCATAGAAATCACATATTGAATTTGAACTGAAAAATATTTTGAGACATCTACACAACGTGTATACAAATAAATGATAGAAAGATTGAAAGTTGGTCAAGATAAATCAGATGCTAGAGCTACAACCTGTTCTTGCAGGACAAAGAAATTTAGAGAGGTTTTAAAAGATAGAAGGAAGAAAAATCTCTAAGTAATGATAAAGGTCTGGTATGCCACTATGTCATTGACAGGTAAGGAGGCTAACACTGGAAGTCAATCTCACCCACTAGTTCACCAAAAATTATAAAACTTGGTCTTATAACTTTGACCTATATATATGAATTATAATTACATTAAAAATAAAGAGGAAAAAATTTTAAAATACAAGGTCAATACCATCATCTTGATTTCTTTTTTTTAATTTATTTTTTATTAAATACATTTATTTTATTACTCATATATGAAACAAACTACATAAAGGAGAGAAAACCATGTGACAATCATGAGTTCTATAAATATTACATTCATAGTGGTTTGGCTATTTGTATTTGTCCAGCTTGAGGTAAACATCTTTCCTGTTTTGTTGGGTCTGAATTTCTGAATGAAATTCAATATCTATCCTATCTCAACTCTAATTACTTAACTTTGTTTTCTTGATCTAAAAAGATCTTATCCCCTAACCAACTAAATTTGATTGTAAAACTATATTATCTGGCCTTCAACACTCCTCAGAGACTTGAGGAGGAATAAAACTTAAATTCCTGAGTGAACCAGCAGTGTGAGTTAGCAGCTTCCAAAATGAACAATTGACTTAGACGGGTTACTGCCTGAACAGTCACTCAACCCTCTCAACAATGGTGGCGCTTCATCTTCATCTTTCTGGCCTGATATATTTTCCATATTTATTTGCCAGGCAGGAACTATTGAGGACTTGCTTACCCTGTCTTGGCAGAGTGAGGCCATCATCTAAGCTGCCCATTTTAGGGAGATTCTTTTTGTGGAAGAAATGAAGACATTTTGCCCATTGGCTGGTTTGCCACATTTGAAGCCATCTCCATAAGGAGGCTCTCTGATGCTTTGAGGAATCATTTAGAACATTTCTTGACAATATTACAGCCATGCCTCCCTGTTTAAGATAGTTGCTAAAGAAAGGTTGCTGGTATATACCATGTGTGTCTTTCTGGGTCTGGGTTAACACACTCAGGATTATCACTTCTAGTCCCATACATTTACCTACAAATTTCAAATTTTCCTTGTTTTTAATAGCTGAGTAGTATTACATTGTGTTAATGTATAACAGTTTTCTTTATCCATTTTTTTCTTTGAGGGACATCTAAGTTCTTTGCAGATTTTGTGTATTATGAATAATGCTTGTATGAACATAGTTTGAGCAATGTCATTTTTGTGTGGTGGAGCATCTTTTGGGTATATGCCCAGGAGTGGTACAGCTGGGTCTTGAGGTAGCAAGTCCCAGTTTTCTGAGAAAGCACCAGATTTATTTCCAAAGTGATTGTACAAGTATACACTCCCACCAGCAATGGAGGAGTGTTCTCCTTTCTCCACATCCTTGCCAGGATGTGCTGTCTCTTCAGTTTTTGATCTTAGCCATTCTAATAGGTGTAAGATGGAATCTCAGAGTTGTTTTGATTTGCATTTCCCTGACAATTATGGATATTGAGAATTTCTTTAAGTGTTTCTCAGCCATTGGATATTCCTTTGTTGAGATTTCTCTGCTTTAGCTCTCTGCTCTATTATTTTTAATTTTATTAATTTATTCTTGTTACATCTCAATGGTTATCCCATCCCTTGTATCCTCCCATTCTTCCCTCCCTCCCATTTTCCCCTTATTCCCCTCCCCTATGACTGTTCCTGAGAGGGATTACCTCCCCCTGTATATGCTCATAAGTTCATCTGCTCTATTTTTTAATTGGATTATTTGGTTTGGTGTTGTTTAATTTCTTGAGTTCTTTATGTATTTTGGATATTAGCCCTTTGACAGATGTAGGTTTGGTGAAGATCTTCTCTCAGTATGTAAGCTCTTTTTTTGTTCTGTTGACAGCATCCTTTGCCTTACAGAAGCTTTCCAGTTTCATGAAGTCCCATTTATTTATTATTGATCTTAGAACTTGAGCTATTGGTGTTCTGTTCAGAAAGTTGCCTCCTCTAACAATGAGTTCAAGGCTCTTCCTCACTTTTTCTTTTAACAGATTTAGTGTATCTGGTTTTATGTTAAGGTCTTTTTTTTTTTTTTTTTAATTTTTTTTATTTTTTTATTTTTTATTAATTTATTCTTGTTACATTTCTATGGTTATCCCATCCCTTGTATCCTCCCATTCTCCCCTCCCTCCCATTTTCCCCTTATTCCCCTCCCCTATGACTGTTCCTCAGAGGGATTACCTCCCTCTGTATATGCTCATAGGGTATCAAGTCTCTTCTCAGTGACCTGCTGTCCTTCCTCTGAATGGTTAAAGAAACTGTGGTACATATACACTATGGAATACTACTCAGCTATTAAAAACAAGGAATTCCCGAAATTTGTGGACAAATGGATTGAGCTAGAGATGATCATAATGAGTGAGTTAACCCAGAAGCAGAAAGACTCAAATGGTATATACTCACTTATATCTGCATACTAGCCCAATGGACATGTCCCATGAAAGCCTTCCCTTACCAGGAAACTGGGACAGAGGGGAGGACATCCTATTGGGACTCTGGATGAGAGAACAATGGGTGAATAGCAATGTAGAAGGATCCAGTGGGTCCTAGAAACCTACAAGTAGAACATTATGATAGGCAGATTTGGGTCATGGGGTCCCGCTCAAACTAAGGCCCTAGCCAAGGACAATACAGGCGGTAAAATTTAAACCCCTACCCTGATCTAGCCCATGGACAAGACAGTCTCCACACTTGAGTGGAGAGAGGGATTTGACTTTCTCAAGTACTCTGGTGCCTCACATCTGACTATGTCCCCTGGCGATCCACTTGGACTTTTAATTTTCTGCGGAATGATAAATATGGATCTATTTGTTTTTTCTACATGTAAATATCTAATTATACCTGCACCATTTTTTGAAGATGCTTTTTTCCATTGTAAGGTTTCGCCTTGTTTGTCAAAAATCAAGTGTCCATAGGTATGTGGGTTCATGTAGGTCTTCAATTTGATACTGTTGATCAACCAGCCTATTTCTATGCCAGTACTATGCTGTTTTTATTATTGTTGCTGTATAGTACAGCTTGATATCAGGGGTGAAGGTTCCTCCAGAACACCTTTTATTTTACAGGATTGTTTTAACTATTCTGGCTTCTTTGGTTTTCTATATGATGTTAAGAATTCATCTTTCAAGGTCTATAAAATTTTTGTAAGTATTTTGATAGGGATTGCATGGATCTGTAGATTGCTTTTGGTAAGATGGCCATTTTTACCATGTTGATTCTCCTAATCCATGAGCATGGGAAATCTATCTTCTGATAGCTTTAATTTCCTTCTTCAGACACTTGAAGTTTTCTTCATACAAATCTTTCACTTGATTGATTAGAGTTACACCAATATACTTTTTATTATTTATGGCTATTGTGGAGGATGTAGTTCCTTAATTTATTTCTCAGCACATTTGTCATTTGTATATAGGAGGGCTACTATTTTTTTAATTAATAATGTATCCAGCAGCTTTGATGAAGATGTTTATCAGCTTCGGAGTTCTCTGGTGGAATTTTAGGGTCACTTATATAACCTTGCATATTATCTACAAATAGAGATGCTTTGACTTCTTCCTTTCCAATATGGATCCCCTTGATCTCTTTTTGTTGTCTTATTGCTCTATCTAGAACTTCAAGTACTATATTGAAGATATATGGAAAGAATGGGATGCCTTGTCTAGTCCCTGGTTTTAGTGGAAATTCCTTGAGTAGCTCTCCATTTAATTTGATGTTGTCTAATGGCTTGGTGCAAATAGCCTTTATGATGTTTAGATGTGTGCATTCTATCACTGATCTTTTCAAGATTTTAAACATGAATGGGTGGTGGATTTTGTTAAGTGCTTTTTTGGCAACTAAGGAGCTGATAACATGTTTTTTAAATTTCTGTTTGTTTATATGGTGGATTACATCGATGGATGTCCATATATTGAACCACCCCTTTATGCCTTTATGCCTGGGATGAAGCCTGCTTGACCATGGTGAATGATATTTTTGATGTGTTCTTGGATTTGGTTTGTATTTTATTAAGTATTTTTGTATTGATATTCATAGGAGAAATGTTTCTGAAATTCTCATTCTCTGTTGGATCTTTTTGTGGTTTAAGTATCAAAATGATTGTGGTCTCATAGAATGACTTTAGTAATGTTCCTTCCATTTCTATTTTGTGGAATAGTTTAAACAGTATTGGAATCAGCTCAACATAGATGTACTTTTAGAGTGTCCACCCAGTGGATAATGGGGCAGATGCTGAGACTCCCAGCAGGACTATGGCACAGTGCTGAGAGCTGTATGGACAAGTGAGGGGGGGTGTAGAAGACCTGGAGAGTTCAGGAGTTCCACAGGGAAACCTTCAAGGTGAGTGGCTCTATATCCCGGTGGGTAAAGGCTGCACAAACTGATGCACCAAATAAAGGCAATGCATGCATAGAATCTAGATCCCCTGTTCAGATGTAGCCAATGAACAGCACATTCTCCAAGTGGGGGAGTGGAGCAGGAACTCCTCTGACATGAACTCTGAAGCCAGAGATTTGATCACTTCCCTTTGTAGGGGCAGCCTTGTGGGCACACAGAATAAGGTGATGCAGGCTATCCTGATAAGACCTGATAGGCTATGGTAAGAAGGTGAGGAGGAAGACCCCCCCCCCCCTTGTCAGAGGTCTAGGGGAAGGGGATAGGACAGAAGAGGGAGGGAGAAGGAAAGAGGGAGGGAAGGTTGGTTGGGAATGGGAAAATACCAGCAAAGGGATAACAATCTGGATGT
>CAJRSG010004918.1:0-16152 GCA_907169655.1 Acomys percivali | reverse complement strand
ACAACAACCCACTTCCCCACATCTAGTTGCCTCAAGACTGAGCAGACACACAGATGTAGAAATGCACAAAACACATACACAAGCACTCACATGCATTCACTGACAAGTACACACAAGATATACAAAAATAAGTACAACCACATAGAATAACACTGACACATAGATAAATTCATTTTTACATCCAAAGACACATGAAGAGGCAGATAGAAAAACAGCCACACACAAATAGATACACATGCATAGCAACAGAGATATACATACATGCAAGCAAATACACAGAAACCCAACATACTCACACATGAACACACACACACACACACACACACACACACACACACACCCCACAGGCACCTGTAAACACATTCACTGACAAATAAATAGAGGATGATATATACAGACACAAACACCGATAGAAAAAGACATTGATACACACACACAAATATATGCTCACCTCCACCAATAAAAGGAAATATAGGCAGATGGACATGAAAACACATATACATAGAAACACAATTATACAAACAGGTGCACAGCAACACATACACATTCAGATATGTGATATGTATAAATTCACACAACTTAACATACATGTTTGTACTGAACTTAATTCCAGCACTGTTTCCTGTGTAATTACTCTCAGAAACACAGGTGAGGACCCTTGTGCCTACACTGAGGGCAGAATCAGTAGAGAACACTTGTTATCACCTATAATTATTTCCGTATATTTGACAGGTAATGACCAAGGAATCATCTTCTCATAAAGGAGAGAATTCACTAGGAAGCAGCGATTATGTTTCAGTAGTAGAAGAAGTGTGATGCTATTCAGGTTCTCTGTATCAACAGAAATAACCTTCATCGACAATTTTGCCTTCCAGTCCACTGACCTTACATTCTGCATTTTTACCATCCTCTAGATTTCATTCCTCATCTGAAAAAATGTACATAAATCTAATTTGAAAAGTTTTCCTATTCCACTCATATTTGGCCTGTGAGAGACTCTTAAAAAGAATGACATTGATGACACCAAATATCATCATTTGTACAAGTAGCAGCAAGTTTTTTTCGCATTGTCCATTGGCTTATTATCTACCTGTAGAAAAATCATTTTATGGAGGGCATGAGACACAGCATACACAGCATTGTATATGTCATAACTGCCACCACTAAAGGCCACGGCAAAAGTCTGTTCCATTAAACTTTCCAGTGAGACATTGGATGAGCGATTTTTCAGCGTTTTTAATTTAGATGACAAGACTTCACAGTTAAAGTACATCCACTCCAGGCTTGCCAGTTATTTGTCTGAGTATTTGAAAGGGTTCATATGTGTGTGGATGATTTTTGACAAAGAAGCCAAATCCATTCAATGGAAAAAGGATAGCATCTTCAACAAATGGTGCTGGTCTAACTGGATGTCTATGTGTAAAAAAATACAACTGGACCCATATTTGTCACCTTGCACAAAACTCAAATCCAAGTGGATTAAAGACCTCAACATAAAACCAGAGACACTAAGTCAGTTAGAAGAAAAAGTGGGGAAGAGCCTGGAACATATTGGCACAGGAGACAACTTCCTGAACAGAACACCAACAGCCCAGGCCTTAATGTCAACAATTAACAAATGGGACCTCATGAGGCTGAGAAGCTTCTGTAAGGCTAGAGACACTGTCAAGAGAACAAAGCGACAGCCTACAGACTGGGAAAAGATCTTCACCAACCCTACATCTGACAAAGGTCTAATATCCAAAATATATAAAGAACTCAAGAAATTAAACACTACCAAACCAAATAACCCAATTGAGAAATGGGGCTTGGAACTAAACAGAGAATTCTCAACAGAAGAATATCAAATGGCTGAGAAACACTTAAAGAAATGCTCAACCTCCTTAGTCATCAGGGAAATGCAAATCAAAACAACTCTGAGATTCCATCTTACACCCATCAGAATGGCTAAGATCAAAAACTCAAGCGACACCACATGCTGGAGAGGATGTGGGGAGAGAGGAACACTCCTTCATTGCTGGTGGGAATGCAAACTAGTACAACCACTTTGGAAATCTATCTGGTGCTATCTCAGAAAACTGGGAATAGGGCTTCCTCAAGACCCAGCTATTCCACTCCTTGGAATATACCCAGAAGATGCACCAGCACACAGCAAGAAAATTTGCTCAACCATGTTCATAGCAGCCTTATTCATAATAGCCAGATCATGGAAACAGCCTAAATGTCCCTCAGTAGAAGAATGGTTAAAGAAACTGTGGTACATATACACTATGGAATACTACTCAGCTATTAAAAACAAGGAATTCCCGAAATTTGTGGACAAATGGATTGAGCTAGAGATGATCATAATGAGTGAGTTAACCCAGAAGCAGAAAGACTCAAATTGTATATACTCACTTATATCTGCATACTAGCCCAATGGGCATGTCCCATGAAAGCCTTCCCTTACCAGGAAACTGGGACAGAGGGGAGGACACCCTATTGGGACTCTAGATGAGAGAACAATGGGAGAATAGCAATGTAGAAGGATCCAGTAGGTCCTAGAATCCTACAAGTAGAACATTATGATAGGCAGATTTGGGTCATGGGGTCCCGCTCAAACTAAGGCCCTAGCCAAGGACAATACTGGCGGTCAAATTTAAACCCCTACCCTGATCTGGCCCATGGACAGGACAGTCTCCACACTTGAGTGGAGAGAGGGATTTGACTTTCTCAAGTACTCTGGTGCCTCACATTTGACTATGTCCCCTGGCAGGGGACACCTAGTGGCACTCAGAAGAAGGACAGCAGGTCACTGAGAAGAGACTTGATACCCTATGAGCATATACAGGGGGAGGTAATCCCTCTGAGGAACAGTCATAGGGGAGGGGAATAAGGGGAAAATGGGAGGGAGGGGAGAATGGGAGGTTACAAGGGATGGGATAACCATAGAGATGTAACAAGAATAAATTAATTAAAAAATAAAAATTTATAAAAAAAAAATAAAAAATAAAACCACAAGAAAGCACAACTGTAAACAATGAAGAAAAAAAAAAAAAGAAAGGGTTCAATGACTGTACAAATTTTTTAAAACCTAAAATATCAGCATGGTGCTGTGCAAAAGCAAAAGTCCCATGGAATGAGTCAAATGTGGATTCCCTCTTATTTGGAGTGACATCCCACTGTGAGGTGGTGATCCATATTTGCTCTATACCTATAGATTCCCACATTCTTAAGCTCAAAGCTAGAGTGCTGTCTGTGTCACCATAAATTTGTGAGTCATGTCACGATTTGGTTGTAATAAACTTCAACTCTTGACATGCATAATTGCATGTTGACTGGGATCATGATCACAAAGGCAAAGCAGACTGTATCTCTCTTCTCAAATGCCAGAGAAATTCGATACCCAGATCATTTTCTCAGATGACTAGGCCAATCCAGTTCCAGGTAAAATAAAGTATAAAGGGGACCATGGCCAGAGCAAGTGATATGTCCTTGGGGGACATGTGATTCAGATACAGAAATTGTTTCATGATCATCCAGGACTGGATGGAAAGGTCCATAGGTGAGGTGAAGGACCAAGGGCAAGGGAAGCAGCATGAGGCAGCATGAATTTCTAAGAATATGTATTTCTAAGAACTTCTCTAGAACAAAAAGCTCTGGAGAAACTCATTAGCTGTTATTTCTTCTCTCATATATATTTCAAATGCCAAAGCCCTATCATGTCTCTGAATCGGAAGTACCCTTAAACAAGTAGCGTGGCATATTCATGATACCAGTCTCCTATTTAAACATTTCTTAGCATCTGTAAATTACTCCAAATGATACATGATTTCAGAAATTCTCCCCTAACAAAATCTTATCTCCTGAGATTATAAGAGGTTGGCATATGTCCGATATGCTTCAGATGTTTCCCAGTTCGGCCCTGTAAGCAACATGTTACACCTAGAGTTCATGCTGTAGTGGTAATTAGGTAAAATATCAAACAGCTCATTATCTAATACAGTATGCATCCATTTGTATATTTTTGACAGAATCGTACAACCATTTGCCTAAATATTAAAGAAATATTTGGCAAAAGATGAGGGTTCCTATAGATTTCATCTATGGAAAAGGCCAATGCAAAAGCAAACTAGTGGCTTTTCTTTGGTTTGCTATAAAAAAGATACAGTGTTTATATGGATAGAGATCTACAAATAATCATTTTTAGTCAATAAAAGGCATATTCTGTACTAGAGAGCATTGCATTTTACTCCCAATTATTGAAACAAATGTCCTGTGTTGTGAGATTGTGATGACGTCAGAAGCTGGAAACATGTAAATGCTTTGAATAGTCTAGAGAGTGTTTCTCCCATATCTAAGATGTGTTATTGACATCTTCCACAGAACACATTTGCATCTATGGTTCTTGAGTGCTTTCTCAGTAGATAAAAATAAGACCATATGCTTGATAAAAGAGTATTTCTGGACAAATCTCCAATTTAAAATTATTGAGCAATACAAAAAATACATGTGTTGTGTGAGCCATCTGGTGAACAGTATATTTTCAGAAAATTAACATAATTGGCTAAGACAGTAAAAGAATGATTAATAAGTGTACAGTGTTCTTTCTATGAGTGACATTTGGCTTCTGTACTTACAATTCTTTATTATTAGTGGGCAATAGAGTTAACATATCCCCTCATATCCATCCTCATCTTCTTTGTCTTTTCTTCGGGTTCATCTATTACAGACTAAGAATTTTTGTCTAAAGGTTTCTATTTTTAAAATTTCATATAAGAAAAAACACATTTGGTAAAAGATGTATGTATGCAAGTGTATGAATAGACATGAGAAATGATCATGTGGGCCACAAGAGGGCAATAGAATCCACAGTTTCAAATTATGCTTTGACCTCACATTCACAGGGATGCACATGCTTCAAGTGTATAGTGAAGAGATTAGGAGGTCGGAGAGTAGAGACCGAGGTCAGGCACTACAACCCTAGTATCACTCACCTACTTTCTGCTTACACACACATGTGATTTAGTCATACTGCTTATATCTTAGTGACACAATTTTCTTCTAGAAAACATCTTTTGACTACTCTTATGGTAACAGCAACTACACTGACATCCTCCTGGGAGCTGGGAACATCCAAATATTTCAGTGAAATTTGGACATTCCACTATGATTGATAGCCTCACTTTTCAAAAAAATGCAAACATATATATTTTTTACAGTTCATACCTTCTTTTTATACTCCATATAGAAAGTGAAGAACAAGACTTGGTCATACATAACACCCAGTGATTGTGGAGGTATACAAGTGAATCTTGGAGCAACAGGAACATATAGAAAGTTCCTAGTGGACAGATCTGCTACTTCCATTCTCAGCACAGCTTCAGAAAGCTTAGAGAGACAACATGCAAGGACTTTTTGAGAGTGTGTATCTAGGGGAATGGACTCATGTTCTATGTGTGTCACAAACATCACTGGTCCCAAAATATATACCAGGAGTTACACACTGATGAAAGGCAATTTACTTACATGTATATAGGATATAACTAATTGAACTGTATGGTATTTCTTTTAGTAATACCTCACTGGCAGTTGTGCAATGGAAACTGTGAATAAGAGGGTTATCATTAGTGGATCAAGGTCCAGTCCTTTCTTTGGATCATCGTCCAGCCTTTAAGTGGGAGGCTAAGTGGAAGAAAAACAGATGACTTTCTGACCGAAGTAAAAGCAGAAATAGAGCAATAGGTCTATAAAAGATTTAAAGTTCTTTCCTTGGTGTGCATGCTGTGAGAACAGGACCAAAGACCCAGAGCATTGTGTCGATCTATATCCTAAGATACCTCATGAAATATTTGGGATGATATTTTCACGGAAAATATAAAAGCATTTACTATGTATTTGTTCCAATCCTCTTAGTGCATGTGCCTCCACACAGAATGAATGAAGAAAGGACAACTTAAAACCAAGCGTCTTTCTTTATTTTCATTCGGCCTCAGTCTCCAAAAGCACCCGGAATAAATGAAACTGACTCTGAGAAGCAGAATGTTCAGGAGCAAGAAGAGTAAAGTCAGTGTGAACATATTGGTCTGCCTTATCCCTGGGCAATGCAGAATGTGAAGTGCCATGCAGATGGGCACTTATGTATTTTTACCTTTTTTTCTCTCACCAAAGGATGAACTGCTTAAATATTCATGATCCCTGCTTCTGACCCCTGGAGGAATTCTGAAAGCTCTCTACCCTGGGGCTTGGCATCTGATGTCCACAGTTCAGGCGATAAAGATGACAGATAAATACATATGAAGATAATTCAGTCTTAGGTTCCAGGACATCACTCATATCTGTGAACTTTAAAGTCAATAGGAGGAAGCCATTTAGTTCAAATTTAGTCACTGAAATGTCTTATCAAGCTGATTACTTGAACACAAATAGCAATGATGTCAGTGGATTGAGTCTGATGATCCACAGTGAGACATCCAGCAATGGTTTAGGTAGCACTCACAATGGTCGAAGTCCTGGGGCCTTGTATTACCAAGTCCAGATCAGAGGGAGGCAGTTCATGTTTAAAGCAATGGAAACCCACAGAGCATGTACAGTGGGGACAATGCTACACCTCTAACATGTATATAATATAACAAAGCCTTTCCTACTATTGTAATGAAAATCCATAAGCAGGCCCAATCCAGAAATCTACTGAATCCTGCTGCATCCAAAATTATCTAGTTTATCACAGAACCACGTTTTATTTACATATTAAAGCTTGATATTTAAAGGTTCAACAGGATCTACAGGGAAACATCAGGCCTATGTTCCTAATTTCAAATAATAAGACATATCAGCCCTACTCCCAACCAATAACTATTTGAGTTCTAGATAATGATCTTCTTCCCAGATACTCAGTTTTCACAGTTCAATACCTTGTTCATAGCCATTTCTTCCACATTATCTTTGATTTTCTAAATGGACTTTTCTCACTTTACTTTCCAGATGTTGCAGTAAAGAAATTTTGTCTTAACTATCTCAGAAGCAAATAGTAACTGGAAAGCAGCCCTGTGTTTAATGTGTCAACTCATATAGCAATTTTCCTAGTCACATACTGGTGATGATGTGCTATGGTCTTCTTCTTCTTCTTTTTTTTTGAAAATTTTTTATTAATTTATTCATATTACATCTCAATGGTTATCCCATCCTTTGTATCCTCTCATTCTTCCCTCACTCCCATTTTCCCCTTAATCCGCTCCCCTATGACTGTGACTGAGGGAGACCTCCTCCCCCTGTACATGCTCATAGGGTATCAAATCTCTTCTTGGTAGCCTGCTGTCCTTCCTCTGAGTGCCACCAGGTCTCCCCGTCCAGGGGACATGGTCAAGTATGAGGCACCAGTGTACGTGTGAAACTCAATCCCCACTCGCCACTCAAGTGTGAAGAATGTCCTATCCATTGGCAAGATCTGGGTAGGGGTTTGAAGTTTACGGCCTGTATTGTCCTTGGCTTGTGCCATAGTTTGAGCAGGACCCATGGACCCAAATCTGCCTATCATAATTTTCTTCTTGTAGGTTTCTAGGACCCACTGGATACTTCTACTTTGCCATTCTCCCATGCTTCTCTCATCTAGAGTCCCAATAGTATTACCTCCCCTCTGTCCCAGTTTCCTGGTTAGTGAGGACTTTCGTGGGACATGCCCCTTGGGCTAGTATGCACATATAAGTGAGTATATACCACTTAAATATGGTCTTCTTATAATTAATACAGACTACAGGAAAACCAGCACAAATGAGGCAATGCTTTGTTATGAGTGGTGACATGCCTTATTTAGCATTTGAGATAAGGCAATTAAGGACTGTATTCTTCTCTATAACTTGTTGTACATTTCAAAACCATTGTTTAACAAATGTATGACCTATGGTTCTGTGATGAGCTGTCCTAGAGGGCTAAGATGTGCATCTAGAGTAATGTGATTGTAGAAGACCATAATAGGAAGACAGAACAAATTCTTCTTTCCAAATAGCAAATGAAATTTCTAGTACATGAGATTGACAATGATATCCAGTTTTTTGCTATGTAATAAGGTTGAATAATTATCCTTGTTGTATGGCGGGGCATCTTATGGGTATATGACCAGGAGTGGTTTAGCTGGCTCTTGAAATAGCATTACTCCCACTTTTCTGTGAAAGTGCCAGATCGATTCCAAAGTGGTTGTATGTGTTTGTACTCCCACCAACAATGGAGAAGTGTTTCCCCCTTTCTTCACATCCTTGTCAAATGTAAGATGCAATCACAGTGCTGTTTTGATTTTAGTTTCCCTGATAACTAAGTACATTGAACATTGCTTTAAGCATTTCTTGGCCATTCCTCTGTTGAGAATTCTTTGTTTAGTACTGGCACCATTTTATTTGGATAATTTGTTTAGTGGTATTTAATTTCTTGGGTTTCTTATATGTTTTGGATATTAGCCCTTTGTCAGATGTAGGGATGGTGAAGATCTTTTCTGCATTCTATAGGATGTCATTTTGTTCTGTTGAAAGTGTCCTATGCCTTACAGAATGTGACGCCTACACCACCATGGTACCAAATCGAGGGCGAGGGGCTGTGGATTTAACTCATGCACACACACACATACACACACACACACACACACACACACATACACACACACACTAACACAGCGGGTCCTTCGTGCTAAGAAAGCAGCAGCCGTGGCAGCGGTTTATTCTTCTCTTTCCCAGATTTCTAAAGAGCCTTCTTATAGGCAGCAAAACAGGAATCCTCCTCCCAGGTGAAATACCTCAAGAGGTAATTGCACACAGGAGGAAAAGCCTGGAGGAAGGGAGGGGCGCGTTCTCAGAGCAGTAAACATGACTAGCTAACCAAGATAAATACAGACGTGGAAGCTGCTAGAAACAGAACATGAAACAGCAAGACAGGCAGGCAGCCCAGTCGGGCCTGGTTCCTACAACAGAAGCTTTTGAGTTTCATGAAGTCCCATTTATTAATTTTTGGTCTTCCAGCATGAGCTATTGTCTGTTCTGTTCAGGAAGTTGTCTTCTGTGCCAATGAGTTCAAGGTTCTTCACTATTTTTTCATCTAACTGATTTAGCGTGTCTGGTTTTATGTTGAGGTCTTTAATCCACTTTAAGTTTAGTTTGTGCAGGGTGATAAATATATATCTATCTTCATTTTTCAACACATAAACATCCTGTTATACCAGCACCATTGGTTGGAGATGCTTTCTTTTTTCCATTGTATTGTTTAACAATACATCTTCAACAAAAGTGCTGATCTAACTGGATGTCTACATGTAAAAAATGCAATTGGACCCATATTTGTCACCATGAACAAAACTCAAATCCAAGTGGATCAAAGACCTCAACATAAAACCAGAAATATTAATCCAGTTAGAGGAAAAAGTGGGGAAGAGTCTGGAACACATAGGCACAGGAGACAACTTCCTGAACAGAACACCAGCGGCCCAGGGCTTAACGTTAACAATTAATAAATGGGACCTCATGAGGTTGAGAAGCTTCTGTAAGGCAGGAGACACTATCAACAGAACAAAGCGACAGCCTACAGACTTCACCAACCCCTCATCTGACAAAGGTCTAATATCCAAAAATATAAAGAACTCAAGAAATTAAACACCACCAAAACAGATAACCCAATTGAGAAATGGGCCTCAGAACTAAACAGAGAATTCTGAACAGAGGAATATCAAATAGCTGAGAAACATTTAAAGAAATGCTCAACTTCCTTAGTCATCAGAGAAATGCAAATCAAAACGACTCTGAGATTCCATCTTACACCCATCAGAATGGCTAAGATCAATAACTCAAGTGACATCACATGTTGGCAAGGATGTGGAGAGAAAGGAACACTCCTTCATTGCTGGTGGGAATGCAAACTAGTACAACCACTTTGGAAATCTATCTGGTACTTTCACAGAAAACTGAGAATAGGGCTTCCTCAAGACCCAGCTATTCCACTCCTTGGATTATACCCAGAAAATGCTCTACCACACAACAGGGACATATGCTCAACCATGTTCATAGCTGCCTTATTCATAATAGCCAGAACATGGAAACAGCCTAAGTGTCCCTCAGTAGAAGAATGGATAAAGAAACTGTGGTACAGGGGTCCTGCTCAAACTAAGGCAAAAGCCAAGGACAATACAGGTAGTAAACTTTAAACCCCTACCCAGATCTAGCCAATAGACAGGACATTCTCCCCAGTTGAGTGGAGAGTGGGGTATGACTTTCACACGAACTCTGGTGCCTCATATTTGACCATGTCCCCTGGAGGGGGAGAACTGGTGGCACTCAGAGGAAGGATAGCAGGTTACCAAGAAGAGACTTGATACCCTATGAGCATATACAGGGGGAGGAAATCCCCCTCAGGAACAGTCGTAGGGGAAGGGAATAAGGGGAAAATGGGAGGGAGGGAAGAATGGGAGGATACAAAGGATGGGATAACCATTGAGATGTAACAAGAATAAATTAATAATAAAAAATAAATTAAAAAAAGAAAAAAGAAAAAAAGAAACTGTGGTACATATACACTATGAAATACTATTCAGCTATTAAAAACATTCCCAAAATTCGTGGACAAGTGGATTCAACTAGAAATTATCATGAGTGAGTTCACCCAAAAGCAAAAAGAGACAAATGGTATATACTCACTTATATCGAGACACTAGCCCAAGGAATATGCCCCATGAAAGACTTTACTTACCAGGAAAGTGGGTCAGAGGGGAGGACATCCTATTGGGACTTTAAGTGAGAGAAGCATGGGAGAATGGGGAAATAGAAGGATCCAGAGGGTCCTGGAAACCTACAAGAAGAACATTATGATGGCCGGATCTGTGCCCTGGAGTCCTGCTGAAACTATTGCACCAGCCAAGGAAAATATAGGCACTAAACTTCAAACCCCTACCCAGACCTAGCCGATGGACAGGACATTCTCCACCGTTGAGTGGAGAGTGAGGTCTGACTTTCATACAAACTCTGGTGCCCCATTTTTGACCATGTCCCCTTGATGGAGAGGCCTGGTGGCACTCAGAGGAAGGATAACAGGTCACCAAGAAGAGACTCAATACTCTTTGAGCATATACAGGGGGAGGAGGCCCCTCTCAGTCACAGACATGGGAGGGGAGTAGGGGGGAAGAGGGAGGGAGGGAGGAATGGGAGGATACAAAGGATGCGCTAACAATTGAGATGTAATATGAATAAATTAATAAAATATTTAAACATAATAGGAAAACAAATAAATCTCAAAAATAAATGTAAGTACTTATCTGGGTAAAGTAGGAAAGACCTTTCAATTTCTTTCTTCAGAGACTTGAATTTTTTTTCATACAAGTCTTTCACTTGCTTGGTTAGAGTTACATCAAGATACTTTATATTATTTTTGGCTGTTGCAAGGTGTGTAGTTCTTTTAATTTGTTTCTCAGGCTGTTTGTCAATTGTATACAGGAGGGCTACTGAATTTTTAAAACTTAATAACACATCTAGCCACTTTGTTGAAGGTGTTTATCAGCTAAGAGTTCTTTGGTGGAATGTTAGGGGTCACTTATGTACTCTATCATATCATCTGAAAATAGTGACACTTTAATTTCTTCCTTTCTGTTGTGGATCCCCTTTATCTCCTTTTGTTGTCTTATTCCTCTACCTAGAACATTAAGTGGTATATCAAAGAGATACGGAAAGAATGGGAAACCTCGTCTAGTCCCTCATCTTAGTGGAATTTCTTTGATTTTTCTTTCCATTAATTTGATGTTGACAATCAGCTTGCTTTACATGGCCTTGCACCCCTGATCTCCCCTAGACTCAAAACATGAATTGCTGTTGGATTTTGTCAAATGCTTTTTCAGCATTAAGGAAATGATTGTGTGTCCTTTTTTTGTTTGTTTATATGGTGGATTACATTATGAATTTCTCTTTATTAAACCATCCCTGCATTCCTTGTATCAAGTCACTTGGTCATGGTGAATATTTTTATGTGATCTTGTGTTTGGTTTGTGAGTATTTTATTGAGTATTTTGCATCAACATTCATAAGAGAAATTAGACAGTCTGAAATTCTCTTTTTTGTTGGCTTCTTATGTGTTTTAAGCATCAACATGACTTTGGCCCCATCAAATGAGTTTGGTAATGTTCCTTCTATCTATGTTGTGTGAAATAGATTAGAGAATATTGGTGTTAGCTCTTCTTTGAATGTCTGATAGAATTCTAGTCTGAAACTATCTGTCTCTGGATATTTTTTGGAGACTTTCAATGACTGCTTCTATTTTCACAGAAGATATAGGACTATTTAATGTGTTTATCAAATCTTGATTCAACTTTGGTAAGTTGTCTTGGAAATGAACAAATGATTAAATTTTTAATAGTGGAGTGGAGAATTGAAATCACTTACTATTTGTTTTTTAATTTTAATTTATTTATAAGGGGGTGACATTGATGGTCTTTTCTTTGTTGAAACAACCCTTCATCCTGAGATGTAGCCTAGTTTCTCATGGTGGATTACGTAATTGATGTGGTCTTGGATTCAGTTTGCAAGTGTTTTGTTAAGCGTTTTTTGAATCAATGTTTATGAGGAATATGTATCTGCAATTATCTTTCTTAATTGAATCTTTCTGTGGTTTAGATATCCACATTACTATAGCTCCATAGAATGAGTTTTCCAATATTCCTTCAGTTTCTATTTTGTGTTATAGTTTGAGGAGTATTGGTATTATTTCTTCTTTGAAAGTCTGGTAGAATTCTGTGCTAAAACTGCCCAGACCAAGTCTTGTTTTGGTTGGGAGAATTTTTATGACTTTTTCTATTTTCTTAGGGGCTATAGGACTATTTAGATTGTTATCCTTACTTTAATTTAACTTTAATAAGTAGAATCTATCAAGAAAATCAACCATTTCATTTAGATATTCCAGTTTTGATGCATATAGACATATGAAGTAAGACCTCATGATCTTTTTTGGATTTCCACAGTGTCTGTTTTGATGTCTCCCTTTTAATTTCTGATTTTTGAAATTTTGGTAATTTTTTACTGACTTTCAGTTAGTTTGGCTATGTCTTCCTCTATCTTGCTGATTTTCTCAAAGAACCATGTTTTAGTTTTATTGATTATCTGTAATATTCTTTTGTTTCTAATTTATTAATTTCACCTCTGAGTTTTTTTTTACTTCCTGATGGCTCCTTTTCTAGGATCTATTTCATTCTTTTTCTTCTAGGGCTTTCAGATGTGTTGATAAGTTGCTAATAGAGATTTCCATAATTTCTTTATGAAGGCTCTTAGTTATATAAACTTTACTCTTATCACTTCTTTCACTGTGTCCCATAGGTTTGGGTATGTTGTGTCTTCATTTTCATTGAATTCTATAAAATTGTCAATTTCTTTCTTTATTTCTTCTCTTGCTCAGTGAGTAGTGAGTTGCACAGTTTCTACAAGTGTGTAGGCTTTCTGTTGGATTTGTTGTTGTTAAGCTACAACTTTAATCCATGGTGGCCTAATTAGATAAATCAGGTTATTTGAATCTTCCTGTACCTGTTGAGGCTTGCTTTGTAATTGAGTATATGGTCAATTTTTGGAAAGGTTGCCTATGGTGCTAAGAAGGTTTACTTTTTGTGTTTGGGTGACATGTTTTGTTCATATCTTGTAGGTACATTTGATTCATAATGTCATTTAGTTTCCTTATTCTCTGTTTAGTTTCAGTCTTGTTGACCTTTCAATTGGTGGGAGTGAGGGGTTGACTCTTTCCCTATTGATGTGTGGACTACAATATGTGATTTTGTGAAGTAACTTTTTCCTGTGTTTTCTTGGGTGTAGTTATCTTTGTTTCTTTTGAGTCTTTCTCTAGTATATTTGGTAGGGCTGGTTTAGTGCAAAGATATTGTTAAACTTTGGTTTTGCACTGGAATATACCTTGTTTTTCCAGCTTTGGTGATTGAGTGTTTTCCTAGGTATAGAAGCCTATGTTCTCTTAGAGACTGCAAGATATCTGGCCAGGCCATTCTTACTTTTAAAATCTCTGTTGAGAAGTTTGGTGTAATTCCATTAGCTCTGAGTTCATATGTTACTAATCCCTTATCCTTTGTGTGTTTTAATATTCTTTCTTTGTTGTATACGTTTACTACTTTGAATATAATGTTGCAAAAGGATTTTCCTTTTTGATCTAAAATATGTAGTGTTCTGCAGGCTTCTTCAGTGGTTATAGGCATCTCCTTATGCTCAGAATTTTTTCTTCTTTGATTTCGGTGAAGATATTTTCTGGGTCTTTATTCTGGGAATCTTCTGGTTCTTCTATTTCTATTATTTTTTGTTTTGGCCTTTTCATGGTGTCTCAAATTTCCTAGTTGTTTTATTATAGAAACGTTTTGTATTTAGTATTTTCTTTGACTAATGTGTAGGTTTCTTCTATTGTATTCTACACCTGAAATTCTCTCTCCCATCTTTTGTAGTCTGTTAATGATGCTTGTGTCTGCCTTCCTCTTGAAAAGCCTCTATCATCATTGTAGGATTGAATTTAACATCATTGTCCTGTGCTTCTGGTGTGTTATAATGTCTAGGACTTGCTGTAGTAGGATAACTGGATTCTCATTGTGCCTTATTGCTCTGGGTTTTGTTGAGTGTGTTCTTACACTGGACATTAGCCTGGGGTTGTCCCTGGTGTTGGCAGGTTTGGAGGTCCTAGGAAGTGCATGATGTATGTTGCTTCTGGGACTATATGTAGAACTGGGCCTCTGACACTGTCGTGTGGAGGGCCCACAGCATACCTCACCACTTCTGGTAATCCTCAATAGCTCCCTCCACTGGGATTGCAGGCAGAGCTGAGGACTGATTACTGGCACAGGGAGAGCATGGGGAAGAACTCAGCATTGCTGTTACTTCTTGATGGCTACCAACTCTGGGAATGTAGGCAGAGCTCAGTCCCAGTAACTTGCATGTGGAGGCCATGTGGTTGCCACCTCTGGGACTACAGGTCAGAAGAAACGTTAAAAACCATATCCTTAATAAAAATTCCAGTACTGAAGTAATCACTTCGAGATTCCATCATAGCATCTAATAACTAAAGACAGGGGCCTTTCACTTAACATCAATAGTTTAAGTACTGTCTAAGTCTTATTATGAAGCAAGTGTCACCCGCATGCACAAACAGGATTAAGACAAAATGTTATGAATGCATTTTAAACAATATTTTTCATTCCAGTCAGCATCTCTTATGTGTCAATGGCTCTCCTGGAACTTGATACATAGCCAAGACAGGCCTTTGTCTCACAGAAACTATATATATGCCTCTTAACTACAGAGATGGTAGGCATTATTTACCAGCTCCAGCTATTAAAACATCCTTAATACACTATTGTTACTCATATAAAAGAAAACCCCATTAAATCTTCTTCACCATGATCAAGTTTGCTGGAAACATTCAAGAGATTCAAGAATGGTTCTACATAGGAAAGCCTGTAAATATGATGTATCATATAAGTTGACAAATAATGTTGCAGTATCATCTCACTAGATGGAGAAAACGCATCAAGCAAAAATTTAGATTCTCCTTATAATAGACAATTTTCCAGGATAAATCATGTATAAAAGAATCCTATATAGTGATTGTTAATTTTTGACAACTTGACAAAAACTAGACACATCTTGGGAAAAGGCGTCTGATTTGATGAGTTGCCTCTATCAAACTGGCATTTACCCATGTCTTTAAGGTCAATTTCTTGATTGTAGATTGATATATGAAAAGCCAACTCACTGTAAGCAGTGCTATTCCTGGGAAGGTGGATCTCATTTCTACAAGAAAGAAATCTGATTCTTCATCTGAGATTTCATGCACAATGATATAGTCCATGACTTGGTTCTTGCTAAATAACAACTGAGATATCATTGCAATGTAGCTTAATGCATCCTTGAAGAAAAAAATGTCCTCTTTTTAGAATACAATTAATATATGGACCATTGGATATAAAGACTTAAGCATTAAAGTATAAGGAAGTACTGAACCCACACTGTTTTGAGCAGACAATGTATTTTGTGTAATTGTTGCTTTCCAAATAAGAGACAGTACTTTTAAATACTTATTTTATAGATTATATTGGTGCCTTAACTTTGTTTGTTTTTAAATTCAGGTATAACTATATTATATTCCCATTTTCTTTTAGTTCATAGACTATCTCTCTCC
>CAJRSG010004909.1:0-13385 GCA_907169655.1 Acomys percivali | reverse complement strand
AAAAAAAAAAAAAAAAAAAAAAAAAAAAAAAAAAAAAAAAAAAAACAGCAAAGGAAACCTCTCTGGAAGAGCTCAGCCTGTTCTAGCTACCTCTGGGTTCATGGCCACAATTCACCAGAGCCACTGAGAACTCAAAACTGTCAGCAATGTCCTGCTCTCAGAGAACAGAATATAACTCATTCTTTCCAGATTCTCTTCACTCAGCCAAGGACCAAGCAGCCATAGTCTTGGAGCATGTGTGTGCAAAACAGAGGTGTGCTCAGCCACTCGTGACAGTAAATCCTAGAGTCATGGTCTGCTAGAGAGAATTAATCTAGATGTAGCTGTCTTAGTTAATGTCCATTTGTTGTCATGAGACACCGTGACCATGGCAATGCTTACAAAGGACAGCATTCAATTGAGGCTGGCTTACATTTCAGAGGTTTAATCCATTATCATCGTGGCAGGAAGCATGGCGGCACGCAGGCAGACATGGTGCTGGAGAAGGAGCTGAGAGTTCTACATAAGCATCCTCAGGCAGCAGGAAAAGAGTGACACTGGGCCTGGCTTGGGCTTCTGAAACCTCAAAACCCACTCCCAGAGACACACTTCCTCCAACAAGGCCACATCTACTCCAACAAGGCCACATGTCCTAATCCTTTCAAATAAGGATACTCCCTATGAGTATATGTGAGCCATTTCATTCAAACAATAGCCTAGAACATTCAAAGTCTATATCCATTTTATATTTGTTCAAGCCTCACACCATGTACATACCACAAACACGTACCGGCGTATATTCATACTACCTTTTAAAAATGTGGGCTTACTATTTACTCAGGTTGGCCTTGAACTTCTAGGCTTAAATGATCTTCCTGACTCAGCCTCCAGTTGCAAGTTATCCTAGTGGCTCTAGTGCGTTACAGCCAAGATGCAGAGGGAGTGGAAAATGTGGGCAGATTCAGAGCTTATGATACTGCAGATGAATGTGGCATCTAGCCTTAATCTTAGATAGTGCTGCACTTAGTTCTGTCAACTTGACATAATCCTGTACATAACCTGGGACTCTCAGTGGAGAAATTGCCTCCATGATATTTGCCTGTGGGCATGTCTAGAACTCATATTTTCTATCATCACTTCATGCAAGAGGAGCCCAACCTGCCCTGTAGGTAGTGCCATCCATGGTATTAAAAAAAGATAACTGCTCATAAGCCTGAGAGAGGCCGAGATGAAGCATATCCCTGTGGTTTCCATTCAGTTCCTGCCTCAAAGTTCCTGCTTTGAGCTCCTGTCCTTGAGTTCCTGCTTTGAGCTCCTGCCTTTGAGTTCCTGCCTTGGCTTCCCTAGATACTTAACTGTAACTTGTAAGGCAAACAAACACTTTCTTCTCTCTGGCTGCTGTTGGATAGTGTTTATCACAGCAATAGGAAAGCAAACTAGGAGGACAGATCAGTTCTGAGCAGGACAGGCAACAGTATCTTCTGACAGTGTTTCAAGCTTTCTGTCACCACAGAAGTCTTGTAAACACTGAACACTTGTTTTCTAGGCCATTGTATCGAAACTGTGCTTTCTATGCCCACCCCTCTTACTCTGTCATCTCTGCTCTATCACATAAGGTCAGGGTGTTTCCATGGCAACCTGGCTTCAATTCCATGGGAAAGGAAAGCAACGTGGCCTTCCCAAATGCACTTTTTTCAGCAGCAAAATTTATTTAGTGAATTAGTACTGGTAAAGCTGAGTGAAAGGAGAGACTTGTATAAATTTGTTTTTACCTCTTACTAGGAAACATGTTACCACACAGTATGCTGGCACTTGTCAAGTAACCATTTTCACCATCACTGTCCAACATGGCTTAGCAACCTAATTAAGCAATATAAAAATTAATAACATAAATGAAATATTCACAATGTATTATCAAATGAAAAGCATGCATTATTATACCTCGTATGTTCACAACTTCCCAAACATGGAACTGTGGCATGAAATGTTTTGTTTTGTTTTGTTTCTGGGACATAGGCTTACAGCTAACTTGCTTAACCATAACCATGTCTTTGGCATATTCATGCTTTGAATACCTTCCAGTTTTTCAATATTAGACATTTATTACTTTGAAATTCAAAGAAAAATACATATAAAGTTTTTTTTCTCCTTAGTTTCACTGAATTCACAACACAGGCATAGTAGAGAGAAAAACGACATGTGAGTTTCATCAGCAACATTTACCAGGACTTGTGATTACAAGCGCTGGGAGCCAATCAGAAAGCTCAGCTGGAGTAGAGGCTCAACCACCCTCACAGCCCCTCTCCTCCCTCTCTCTCTCTCTCTCTCTCTCTCTCCCCCACCCGTTCTCTCTCTCCGTGTGTCTCCTTGTCTTTTACCATAAACAACTCCCTCCAAATGGCTGGATTGAGCAATTTACAATTGAGCTTGCCATCCCAGTGGACACTTTCACTCCCAGAGCTCTGGGCACCTTTTCCTGCATAGGTCATGCCCCACAGCTGGGCAGGAGATAGACAGGGGAGCGTTCCTATCCTCCAGGGATAGGCCCCCTGCCTTCCTGGGGACAAGTGAGAAACACGCAGAGCAGCACAGCCTGGTCTAGCCTCATGATAAGTGTTCCCACAGTTAAAGATTCTGGAGATAGAAGGGAGATAGGGAAGCAGCCAAACCGAAAACCATTCTGCTGTTCAAAACTAGTTATATTTTTAATTAAAAGGTGATGTTTCACTGGGAATCTATTCTTCGATATTAGCTGTTTCCAAATACATCTCTGGTTTTGAACACTGTAGGAAGTGCCCTACTTACAGGCTTAGATCATAAAAATGATTTTATTTTCTTCACTTGCCACTGCTTTAACTAATTTCTTGTATCATTGATCAACTCAAAATTACAATTATATTCTCTTCCTTTCCTGTTCTCATGTGAAATTTTCCCTAGATTTATAACACAATTACAATCTGACAAGTTACCCGGAAGTCTGTGTTTCCTCCCTGCCCTCTGTTCACATGTGAGCACCAAGCAGGGCAGGGCAGAATCTTCTCTGGCAATCAGATCTGCGGATCCAACACTGGGCTTCTGAGCCTAAGGCAGCCTTAGAAGCTGATTAGAGGAGAGGAAAAGTAGAGGATAGAATAAAGGGTGTGTGTTTATTCCTGGTTCAGTCAGGACTTCTCGTGACAAACAACAAAAATGACTTTGGCTAGCTTTAAAAAAAAAAAAATGAACAGAGAACTCATTAAAGTCTGGCAGGTGCTCACAGAACCTGGATGAGACCTGAGAACCAGACATGGATGCTGAGCACTCAGGACCAAGCTCTAATCCCTCTTCAGGATGCACTGCAGTTAAAGGGTCCTGCTGATACACCCACCATCTAAACCAGGACTTACACCAACGCCACGGCTCACACAGATGCCAGGACCAGATGCCAAGGACTCTGGCTCTGACACTCCTACAGAGCCCAACATGCCAGAGAGCAAAACCTCTGTCCCCGGCCCCACCCCACCCCACCCCTGCTGCCCACTTCTGAATCAAAGGCACGTAGGAGCATCTTATGGCTCTGTTGCAATGGAAGCCAGAGAAGCAAGTTTCCTGCTGCAGGCTGGGGAGCCAAGGTGCACAAATAGAGATTTTCTAAGTACAAGAAGACTCTTCAAGGAAGCTGAGCATTGGAAATGTCCACAGGAAAAATGCCCAGGATAAAACCTGCAGGAGACATTTTTCTCTAATAAAGCTTTCTCTGTCTTTCACTTCCAGCAACCAGAAGGCCGACTGCACTTGCAAGTGATGGCGTCTGCTAAGCTAAGCTGCAGTGCATGCTACCTCATGGAGAAATATGTCAATAGCAGAACAGTTCAATTCCTGAATTGTTCTCATTTCTTTCCATCTCAAATTCATTAATACCTGAGCTAGAACTCCAATAAGGCTGCCTACGTGAAAAACCATATTACACAGAGCCTTCTCCTGGAGCAAAATCAAGCATCTTAAAATTCTAAAAACATTGTATCTTGATAACAGATTAATCTCTTGATTTTTTTTTTAGCAGCTGAGATAATCTGGTTATTTTTATTTTAGTTATTTTATTTTTATTTCAAAGAATAATCATGCATTTTGCAAATACACTTGTATATTCAAACAAGTAATCAAGAGAACTTTCAATATGATCACATCTATTCCTTTATATAAATGTCAAGATTTTGCTGTTGTCTTCCAGAGTAGTACATATTCCTGTGTACCTGTTGAGACTATGAACAAGACTTCGTTCTTTCCTCTGGCAGCAGAAGCAGTGTAAAACATACACATCTTTGCACCGCTGGTTCAAATTCTCAAAACTGTACTCACACGACCGTTTTGTGGTAAATTTTTTCAATTTTTTTTTCTTTTTATAGAATTGCTGCATTGAGTTTCCTCACATATCTGTTCAGCATCCTTACAAGCTCAAGTCATACTGCCACCTGGTGTGGTTAATGCAAAACTCCTCTCCACTGTGAGGCCACCAGGGCAGCGACAACATGCTGACCCCCATGTCCTTGAGCCATTATAGAGGAATTCACAGGGTTCCTTAAAAAAAAGAAAGGGGGTTGGATGCCCTGCAAACACAAGTCATTTTGTAAGGATGAAGAAACCTTAAGCATCTGCCATTTTTAGTTCAGCAAATGTTTCGGGCTCAGCCACAGGTGACGTCACAGGTAGCAAAATGGGGGTGAGGGCATCAAGTCATGAAAGCGTAGGAACTAAGCTAAACTCATAAGTGCTCTGAAGGGGGGGGCATCATCAGAACTAACGATAGAACAAACAAAAATAGAGATCTTAGGGGAAGTGATATTTGAAAGAGACCTGAAAAAAAACCTTTTGGAAGTTCTGGGTAGTAAGGCAGGGAACAAAGGAGGAAGAAGGGAAATACATATTGTGGTGGCTAAGGAAAAATCCATTTTGTGATAAGCACCCACTTCAGTAACTGTTTGTCTCTGACCTGAATTCCTGAACCGAGTAACCAGGCAACCGTGACTCCTTGCTCCCTCCCCAGAATTGTGTGACTGCTGTAAAATGACGAACTGCTTGCTCTGGCTTCTGTAAATTTGCTTACTGTTTTATACAGGGGAAGTGAGGCGGTTCCTCCTGTAGTTGTAAAGTCTGCAGAAAGGGATGGTGATCATTGCCAGTAAAAGCCCTCCACCTCCCTGCTCTAAGCTAGGCCTCAGTTCCAAATCCAACCACAGGAACCCAGTACGGCTGCGGCTCAAATAAAAGTTTGGCTATTTACAACTGAGGTGGCCTCTTGGTGTTTTTCTAACTTCATAACAGTATCAAAATAGTAAACAAAACTAAAAACATCTAGTTAGCTTTTTATGTTTTTGTATTTCTTGTATAATTGTCACAGTTAACTTCTGATTAGGATTTTCATACTAGAAAATTGTAAAGCACTTAATTAATATGAACAGATTCTGCTTTGCTTACAAAATCCTAACAGGGTTTGGCAAAAACTGCTGTTAAGTTTTCTTCAAATCTCTTTTGCCAAGAAAGAGATGGGGTAGGGGGTAAGAGAGTAAGAAAAGAGTGGGCTTTATTAAGATAAGATTATGTATATTTAAATAACTTGCATATTCTTAGTAACTTATAGTTAGTATATATTTTATAGTCCCCTAGCCATAAATAATATTGCTTGCTTTTAAAGGGGTTTAATACTCGCAAACTGCTAGCTCCTGAAATTCAGTAAGTCAAATTTGTCTGCTCCTTTATTTCCATGGAAAGAGGAATGCTTTTACCCTTTTTGTTTTTCTGCCAGCAAAGTCAACTGCACTTTCAAGCACAGCCTAGAGCTCTTGGTTTGTAAAACTGGTCCCCCAGCTGGTGATGCTGTCAGGAAAGATTGAAGAACTTTAGCAGTGGAACCTTTGCTAGGGAAAGTGAGTGCCTGGGGGCAGGACTTGACGGTTTTTTGTTTGTTTGTTTGTTTGTTTGTTTTGTTTTTATAGCCTGGCCCCACTTTCTGTTTGCTCTCTGCTTCCTGAATGCAGGCCCAATGTGACCAAGAGCAGTGTCCTTCCCTGCCTGCTGCCATGTTTTCTCCACCACGGTGGACTATATCCCTTGTAAGGCTCTCTCTTTCTCAGCCAGCCTGGGAACGTGACCCAGACAAGCTTGGGAAAATGGCCCAGAGAGAATTGAAGGCCAGCTTAGCTTCAGTTTCCGAGATCAAGGTGGCCAACCGAGATAAACAATTTCAACTAAGGTAAACAATTACCATCTGGAAATTTTCTGGAAACTCCCCAACACCCCTCTTTGCCAAGAACATCTCCCGAGGCCAACGACCCCTGCAATAGCCAATAATAATCAGACAAACACCCCTAGCAACCACCAGAGCCAATCCTAAGATAGGGCACGCAGCCCCTCCTAACCTTTGCGGTTTTAGCCTTTAAGAATAGTCTGTAACAGTGACTCGGTGTGCCTCCCTCCTGAGTGAGTGCTGAGGTCCCCTGACGCGCTTCAAGTGAGTGCTGAGGTCCCCTGACGCGCTTCAAGTGAGTGCTGAGGTCCCCTGACGCACGTCAGCAATAAACCTTGTGCTTTTACATCAACACTGTGGTCCTCGAGTGGTCTCTCGCGACGACCCCCTACTACCTGAGTAGACTCTAGGGTCCAACACCTGTGAAACTGTAAGCCAAAATAAACCCCTTGTCCCTTCAGTAGCTTTTGTTGAAGTATGCTGCCAGAGCAACAGCAAGTTTAAGTACTTCCATATATCTTTAGGGGTGCACTAGGTCAGCCTAGGCATAGAGTCTTGCCAAAGGCAAAGTGTTGACTTATAGACAATTCTGCTGCCTTTTGCATGTGGACCTAGCAATTGCTCATGTGACCAACAGGACTGATAAAAAGACCACCTGCCATCCAGCTCTCTCTCTATTCCCGTGTTTTCTCTCTCTCTTTCTGTCCCCGGTGTCACCCTCTCTCCTTCTCTGCTCTCATGGCTTGCTCGCTGCCTCTACCTCTTCTCCAGTTCCTCAGTCCTCTCACTTTCTCTAATAAATGCCCTTTATACCAGATCTGTTGCCTGGCATAATTTCTCAGGGCTATGCCTTGGCATGGGCCCGCTACAGTAGCCCCTTGCTACATTAAATTTCATAACGCAAAGAGCCGATGGAAAAAGAAGATTGGTTTTGAGTGTACTGTCATTCTCTGTGTGTGGCTTGTATCAAGGCCCTAGGGAGTGAAACCCTAAATAACAACAAATTTAGGAAGCTGAAGACTGATTCAGGTAATGCTACAGGTCTGCCAGCAGTGGTGACTTTGGCAGCCATTTAAGAGAGCTGAAGTACACTTGGAATAGGTACCAGCTGTATCTCTAGGGTATCTGGGTGTGGGAGGACACCAAATGAGAGGGGAGAGTGTCAGGCTTTTCAGAGTACCCCAGGAAGACATCCTCTGTGGTCATGTGTAAGTCAGCCATTATGAGTTCCAGAAATAAAGTGAAGAATAAGCTGTGGAGGTTGATTTTATGTTGTCAATATGACTGGTCCACAAGGTGCCCAGATACTTGGTTACATGGTCTAAGAGTGTTTGTAAATGTATTTCCATTGGTGGATGTCCTAAATGGAATGAAAGGAGGGGCTGGAGAGATGGTTCAGAGGTTAAGAGCACTGACTACTCTTTCAAAGGTCCTGAGTTCAACTCCCAGCAACCACATGGTGGCTCATAACCATCTATAATGAGATCTGGTGCCCTCTTCCGGTTTGCAGATATACATGCAAGCAAAAACACTGTGTACATAATAAATAAATAAATCTTTTTTAAAAAAACAGAATGAAGCCAGGCGTGGTGGCACATGCCTTTATCCCAGCACTAGGGAGGCAAAGGCAAGTGGATCGCTGTGAGTTCAAGGCCAGCATGGTCTACAAAGTGAGTCCAGGACACCAAGACTACACAGAGAAACCCTGTCTCCAAAAAACAAAACAAAAAAACAAAACAAAACAAAAAAATAGAATGAAAGGCAAGATGAAGAACTCATTCCCTCTGTGTCAGCCTGTGCAAACTGACATATCTATCTTCTCTAGCACTCGCACCGGACCACACTGGCTTTCTATTGTCTACAACTTATAGATACATGCGTGTGAGACTTTGCCATCTCCATAATCAAGTGAGCCAGTTCTCTGTAATAGCAACACATGCACAGACGCATGCACATATACATGTTCTGTTTCTCTGAAAGAATAATGGCCTTGTTCTCAGACTGTTGGGAACCAAAGAAAAAAATGAGAAATTGAGTGGAGACATTGGCATTAGTCTAAGGCTACCATAAACTTTAAACTGCAATCTACAAAACCACTTTGCTGAAGAAATTCTGAAATCTTCATGATGGCATAGTATACGGGCAGTATCTGAAGTTACAGATCTGGGAGGCAAAGTTGTGACACTGGGACCCTAGACGTCACCTCCCAGTTTCAGTTATGACTCTGAGGCAGGCAACAGACATCTCATCTGCTAAAGGTGCTTAAAAGGAAAACACAGCATAAATAGTTATCATACCTACATGTGTATAAAGAATTAAGATGAAGGACTAATTACACAAATAGGTAAAAGGCTGAGTTTCTGCAGTGCAGATTCAGGAAGAGGCCAGAGCCCCAGAAATTTCCAAGGTGGCCAGAAACCATCTCCTTAGTTTGAAGCCAGAAAAGTACACACAATTGTAACCTAGCTTGTAATTGTAACATTGGCTTCAACCACTGGGGGACTGGATATGAAACTTGAATATCTAGTGTTGGGGGATTATCTGGTGTATTTTGATGCTAATTACTGCTTGTTGTCTGACCCACCTTCTGTTTAATAAAAAGCCATCCCTCCTGGGCAGGACAGAGGAGATAGGTGGGGCTTAGAGAGGGAGGAATTCTGGGAAGAAGAAGGACTGCCACCAGGAGAAGGAGCCCTAAAGTAAAGAGAGGAAGGCCACCATGGGTTAGCTGGAGAAGCACATAGCCAGCTGGAGAATCCAGCCAAATGAAGAACATGAACAAGTATTTGGGATTATGGATGGGAGGTAGCTTGATAGGCGTTATTAGAAGCAGATGGCATGGGATTGAGGCAGGGATCCCATGCCTGCCACACTAAGGGAGGCAATTTAGAGTATTAATGTCTGCTCTGCCCCAGGTTAACTAAGGCTATCTTAAAATATAACAAGTGTCCGTGTCTTAATTGATTACTAGTAATTGATTACTAGCCTACAGGTAATACTAACAATACAGATGGTTTTAAAAAACAATAATCTAGAGGAAGATTTCATTGTGACAGGGTGGACAAAGCTCAGAGCCAGGAGCTAGGATCTGAACTGATTTCAAGCAAATGGCGAACCCTCAAACACCAATACTATCTGAAAGCTAGTGGGGGCGGGGCCAGTGGAGAGTGTTGTGGGAGCAATCAGAGCCATGCTAATGTCATGAAAACCCATGTTTAGACAGCAGGCCATTTTCAAACTATCACTAAGACCTATTGAACTAAACTATGTCAATTCCAGGATATGCTCGGACCAGCAGAGTCTGGCATCTGTATTAGCCTACCTTCCAGTGCTATATTAGAATACCTGAGAGTTTAGAATCTCTTGAAAGAAAATAAGGTTAGGGCTGGAAAATGTAACTCCGTGGTTAGAAACACTTGTTCTTGGAGAGGGCTCAGATTCAGTTCCCAGGACCTACCTGGTGGCTCACAACCACCTGTAACTCCAGTTCCAAGGAATCTGACTCTCTCTTCTGACCCCTAAGGACATAGGCTATACATGCATGCATGCAAAAAATTCACACACATGAAAATAAAGAAAATATATTTAAGAAAATATGTTTATTCCTCTCACATTAAGCATGGTACCAGCTTCCACTCAATCTGCTCCCACAGCACACTGGGCAGAGCGCACGCAGAGGAAATCACACGGTGAGAAAGAAAGCCAGAGGGCCTCTGCCTTAGGTAGAATCGCAGTGATAAACAGGGTGACCAAAAGCAACTACAGACAAAAGGGTTCATTTCACCTGCAGTCTATAGTCCAGCAGGGAGGGAAGTCAACAGGAACTCAAGGCAGGAAGTAAAGCAGACGCCGTGGAGGAATGCTGCTTGCTGGCTTGCCCAGCCTGCTTGCTTATACATCTAAGGGCCACCATTCACCCCATGGGCTGAGCTCACCCACGTCCATCATTAATTGAGAAGATACCCTATAGATTTGCCTGCAGGCAGGCTAGATGGAGGCATGTTTTCAGTTGAGGTTCCTCTTCCCAGCTATGTCTGGGTTATGTCCAGTTGACATAATCCAACCTGCACTTCCTTCAAGGTCAAGCTCAGTCATTTATAAACACTTGCTCTCTGGAGAATCCAGACCAGCATTAGTCTCTTTGCCAGGACAGAGTCACCTTGGGCTCAGCCCACCTCCCAACAGCGCCACACTTAAGTCCAGACAAGACAAAACAAGCTAGCCCTGAAAATACGAACTGGAGTGAGTCAGTACTCACTACCGCAGAGATTTCAGGAACTTGAGTGTAGAAATGACTACCAGGTTTTTAAGCATTTCAGAAGCTTTTTGTTGTAATGTGCCATGAATGAGCTGGTTCGTCTTTAAAACTTCCATCTATTTATAGTTTCTAAATCGCGAAATGAAAAGACCTGTTGTGCTTTATTGGGGATGGGGGAATGAGAGGAAGGCTATCCTAGCACGCAACAGGCTTTGTGGAAGGGATTCACTCCCTCCTAAGCACAGAGGTTTGCGGCCCTAGAATGAAGCATCAGATAAACTTGGGAACTTACTTAATAAAGGAGATGGTACTTAGATTTGAGCCTACCAAGTTTCTAATTCCTGAGTGACTAAAAAAATCAACTATAATTCTTGATCAAAATTCTCATATCAGAAAACACTTTGCCTAAACCTTAACTATCTTAGAGACTAAAGTCCTATATGACTTACTTATGAGTTTCAGCCACAGTGTCACTGGTGTCACTTGTCTAATTGAAGAATTTGGGGGCATTAGGATGCTGCACTGATGGCCGGATGATGACAAGGTGGCCTGTTCTCCATCCAAGAGGTTCTCCAGCCAAAGGACAGATGGAAAGTATGGTCAGATATTTCTTCCTTACTTTCACATACACTGTGATATTTTACTATCACTTCTTATAACTACACCAGTAAAGGTCACATTACCATATTTTTAACCCAACAATATTGGTAGCTAAAATTGAGGAGATTTTTATATTGTTTCATGAGCAGCCATGTTTAAACTGTATGATCCAAATAGTAGACCTCCTCTGTCTGTTGTGGTTTTATGCCTGGTGTAGTTAACTGAAGATTACAATGAGTTAATCAGCCCTCCACATGTGAATATGTGTAAGTATACAATGACTGGAATTATTGTAACAGAAATAACTAAGTTGATGAGTTTGGATGTTAATTTGCCTCCCTATGCGCTTCATATATTGAGTATGATAGTATAGGTATAGGCTTATCTAAATGGAATTTTCCTTTTTTGTGCTATTGATGACGGAACCTAGGGATTCACACATGCTAGGTGCACTTTCTGTAGTGCCAGCTCTCTTTACATTTTATTTTGATACAGGGTCTCATTAAATTGGCAAGTTGGCCTTGAGTTCACTCTGTCGCTCACACTTAAGTTTACTTCTTGGTTTTTATATCCAATTATTTTCTTCTAAGGAAGGTCATTTGAAGATCTTGCTAAAGGAGATTTTCATTGTTCAGAATTAAGGCAACACAAAGAGGAAGCAACGTGATGGAGCTGATGAGCTGGAATCCCCAGGCAGCATTCCTCTATCTTCCCCCAGACCGTGGGACAGCAAACACAGGAAGACACATCAGCAGGCTGTGTATAGGGAGGCTATAGTTCAGTTCACAGGACCTGTGTGGGATGGATGGGTACAGAGGCTCACAGGCACTGAAGGAATGGCACACTCCCTGGACTAGTTCTCAGTCCTGCAAACAGTCATGTTTCACCCCCATCTTGCCATAGCTGCTGCTCCTTTGCCACTTTCCATCTGGTCCTTAGTAGTCAATGCATTTTCATGCCACCTCCTATGCAAGGATATCCCCACTCCTACCACACTATGCTTTTTTCCTTTTCATTGTAAAAAGGAACCAAAGTGAAGCCAGTTTGAATAAAACTACCATTTCATTTCAAATAGGGAACAAATAAAATGTAGGTTCCCAAGTCCTCCCTGAGTAGCTGACATCCCGCTTGGCAGAAAGGGACATGGATGTGAGTAACTGACGTCCTGCTTGTTAAGTTGAGATATGGAATTCTAGGCAAGTCGCACCACCACAGTTAAATAACCGACCAATGGGAACAGGATAAGTGTACCACAAAAACATGTTCCTAAGGAAGTCCCCTATCCCTAAATCCTCACTGGTGGGATAACAGCACAGAGGTTTGTGGGTTTGGAGCTTAAAATCTGTGGCTTTGATTGATCAGTAGCCTGAGTACAATAAATTTTTGTCATCTGCTTAAACATGTACTAAGATGAACGTTTGAAGATGCAGACAGCTCCCGAGTCTGTGCTGTTGACCCTGACTGGTCAGTTTTTCCTGTCTAACTCAAATAAAGATCTTGTGTTGGATTCTTGCAACTGCTTGGATTCTTTTGGATTTTCAGAGCCCAACATCATCAGTATGCAAGACAGATAATAGAACTTGTTTTACTCAGTGTGTGTCCCTGCTAAATCTACTAGCCTTGTGGCAATGTTGTTTTCTCCACTGCTTGTGAATAATGGGTCAGCTGTGCCATGGACTCACACATGAATGAATTATGTAGGGGTTACAACATTGTCATTCTTCTGTCAGAAAAAAATGCATTTCAGGCTACAAAGGACAGATCCACAGTTGAACTGTACAGTGTGCTCCTGGGGGCAGGGCTGTGGACTGGTTGCCACCATGATCCCCCACACACAGGGGAGACAGAAAAATGTATTCATATGTGTTGTCAAGGAGAAGAGATGAAACGAGTTCTGCAACTTTTTTTTTTAAACACCAAATGTGGTGCTTTGAGTGAAAGTGGCCTGGACAGGCTCATATATATCCACATGTGTAGTGACCAGGAAGTGAAACTGTTTGAGAAGTATTAGAAGGTGTGGCCTTAGGAGAGGAGATGTGTCTTTGGGGGTGAACTTGGACCCCCAGCAAGACCCAGCCTCAAGCTCCCTGCCTGTGCATCAGGATGTAAAGCTCTCATCTACTGCTCCAGTACCATGTCTGCCTGCGTGCCTCCCAGTATAATAATCATGACCTAACCCTCTGAAACTGTAAGCAAGGCCCCAGGTAAATGCTTATTATATTAGAAAAGTTTCCTTCATCACAGTGTCTCTTCATACAGTGACTAAGAATCTGGGAATAGCCTCTCTCCTCTTTCCATTAAAAAGAAAGAAGAAAGATTGGAGAG
>CAJRSG010004868.1:0-15982 GCA_907169655.1 Acomys percivali | reverse complement strand
CATTCACATCATCATAGTTCAATGCATCCTATAATATCTCATACAGGTTTGCAAGAGAAAGCATGATAGTGATGACAGTGTAGCTGTATCATTTATTGACAATATATTCATACAATTCTGTGGCTTCCTCCATTTATTTCTTGATACAGATGTTCTAATGTAACCAAATCATTTTATAAGGATCCTGAATACTGAGACCCACTTCTGTCATTCCTCACCCCTTGAATGAGCTATAGCCTTGCAAGATAAATGCCAATCAACAGAGAAGGGGGCAGGAGGTAGAAACACAGTTTAGGAGTACTGGGCTCATGTCAGAAAAATTGTATAAAGAATTACTAATGATAAAAATGATTTTTAAACTGAGTGTATTTTCTCATGCCGGTAATCTCAGTAGTCAAGAGGCAAAGCCTTCAATAGTTGTCTTCAAACTATAAGTGGTATGTTAAACACTATAGACACAATACCCTGCACAATAGCCACTAATAATTTAAAATATTCAGGTGTACCTCTTAACAAGCAAGTGAAAGTCTTGTAAGACTATAATCCAAGGCTCTGATAAAAGAAATTGAATAAGATATCAGAAGATGGAACGATCTCCCGTGTTCATGGTTGGAAGGAAGAAAGAAGTAGAAACTGCCATCTCACCTAAATCAATCAATAGTTTTAATGTAATTCCCATAAAATTAAAACACAAATCTTTATAAACCTTGAAAGAACAATCCAAACTTGATATGGAAAAAGAAAAAACACAGCATAGTTTAAAAAGCAACTTCCGGAGGTATCACCATCTCTGATCCCAAGCTATATTACAGAGCAACAGTAATACAAAACCAACCAACCAAACGAACAAACAAACAAAAAAACACATGGTATTGGCATTAAAAACAGACCAGGTGATCAACAGAATTGAATCGAAGACCCACAAATAAAAACATACACCTACTGACATTTTTTTTTAAGATTTATTTATTTATGTATTTATGTATACAGTGCTCTGCCTGCTTGTACCCCTACAGACCAGAAGAGGGCATTAGATCACATTATAGATGGTTGTGAGCCACCATGCGGTTGCTGGGAATTGAACTCAGGACCTCTAGAAGAGGAGTCAGTGCTCTTAACCACTGAGCCATCTCTCCAGCCCACCTACTGACATTTGAATTTCGATAAAGAAACAAAAACCATTCAAGGGAAAAACCAAAGCATTTCATCAAATAGTACTGGCCAATCTCAATGTCTGCATGTAGATAGATTGCCTATAGTTCTAAATTTCTCACCTTTCACAAAACTCAAGTCTAAGTGGATCAAAGACCTCAACATAAAACAGGATAGTGTAAATCTAATAGAAGAGAAAGTGGGGAATAGCTTTAACTCATTGGCATAGGAGACACCTCTCTGAACATCACAGGCACTAAGATCAACAACTATAAATGGGCCTCATAGGACTGAAAATCTCCTGGAAGTCAAGGGGTACTGTCAATAGGACAAAATGGCAGACAGCTGACTGGAAAAGACCTTCACCAATGCCATGTCTGGTGATGGATAATATCCAAAACAGAGAAAGAACCAAAGAAATTGGACACCAATAAATCAAATCATCCAAGTAAGTAATGGGGATAAGAGATAAACAGAGTTCTGGAAAGATCAGGAATACAAAGCACTTTTCTAAACATCATAAAGGCTATATACAGCAAACCAATAGCCAACATTAAAATAAATGGAGAGATACTCAAGGAAATCCCTCTAAAATCGGGGACCAGACAAGGCTGCCCACTTTCCCCATATCTCTTCAATATAGTTCTTGAAGTTCTAGCCAGAGCAATAAGACATCAAAAGGAGATCAAGGGTATCCAAATGGGAAAAGAAGAAGTCAAATTATCCCTATTTGCAGATGATATGATAGTGTATATAAGTGACCCCCAAAATTCCACCAGAGAACTCCTACAGCTGATAAACACCTTCAGCAAATTGGCAGGATACAAAATAAACTCAAAAAAGTCAGTAGCTTTCCTATATACAAATGACAAACAGGCAGAGGAAGAAATTAGGAAAACTACTCCCTTCACGATAGCCAAAAGCAATATAAAATACCTAGGAATAACCCTAACCAAGCAAGTGAAGGACTTATTTGAAAAAAACTTTAAATCTCTGAAGAAAGAGATTGAAAATGACATCAGAAGATGGTGGGATCTACCTTGTTCGTGGATCGGGAGAATTAACATAGTAAAAATGGCCATTTTACCAAAAGCAATTTACAGATTCAATGCAATCCCTATCAGAATACCTACAAAATATTGTGAAGATATTGAAAGAACAATTCTCAACTTCATATGGAGAAACAAAAAGCCCAGAATAGCAAAAACAATCCTATACAATAAAAAATCCTCTGGAGGAATCTCCATACCTGATCTCAAGCTGTACTATAGAGCAACAGTAATTAAAACAGCATGGTACTGGCACAGCAATAGGCTAGTGGATCAATGGAATCGAACTGAAGACCCAGAGATGAATCCGCACACATTTGGTCACTTGATTTTTCACAAAGAAGCCAAATCCATTCAATGGAAAAACAACAGCATCTTCAACAAATGGTGCTGGTCTAACTGGATGTCTACACGTAGAAAAATGCAATTAGACCCCTATTTGTCACCATGCACAAAAATCAAGTCCAAGTGGATTAAAGACCTCAACCTAAAACCAGAGACATTAACCCAATTAGAGGAAAAAGTGGGGAAGAGTCTGGAACACATAGGTACAGGAGACAACTTCCTGAATAGAACACCAACAGCCCAGGCCTTAGCATCAACAATTAATAAATGGGACCTCATGAGGCTGAGAAGCTTCTGTAAGGCAGTTGACACTGTCAAGAGAACAAAGCGACAGCCTACAGACTGGGAAAAGATCTTCACCAACCCTTCATCTGACAAAGGTCTAATATCCAAAATATATAAAGAACTCAAGAAATTAAACACTACCAAACCAAATAACCCAATAGAGAAATGGGGCTCAGAACTAAACAGAGAATTCTCAATAGAGGAATATCAAATGGTGGAGAAACACTTAAAAGAAATGCTCAACCTCCTTAGTCATCAGAAAAATGCAAATCAAAACGACACTGAGATTCCATCTTACACCCATCAGAATGGCTAAGATCAATAATTCAACTGACACCACATGCTGGCGAGGATGTGGAGAGAGAGGAACACTCCTTCATTGCTTGTGGGAATGCAAACTAGTACAACCACTTTGGAAATCTATCTGGCGCTTTCTCAGAAAAATGGGAATAGGGCTTGCTCAAGACCCAGCTATTCCACTCCTTGGAATATACCCAGAAGATGCACTACCACACAACAGGGACATATGCTCCACCATGTTCATAGCTGCCTTATTCATAATAGCCAGAACATGGAAACAACCTACGTGTCCCTCAGTAGAAGAATGGATAAAGAAACTGTGGTATATTTACACTATGGAATACTACTCAGCTATTAAAAACAAGGAATTTCCGAAATTTGTGGACAAATGGATTGAACTAGAAATTATCATAATGAGTGAGTTCACCCAGAAGCAAAAAGAGTCAAATGGTATATACTCACTTATATCGAGACACTAGGCCAAGGGGTACGCCCCCATGATAAACTTTACCTACCAAGAAAGTGGGTCAGAAGGGAGAAAATCCTATTGAGACTTTAGGGGTGAGAAGCCTGGAAGAATGAGGAAATAGAAGGATCCAGTGGGTCTGGAAAAATACAGGCGGGTCTGGGCCCTCTAGTCCTCCTCAAACTATGGCACCAGCCAAGGAAAATATAGCAGTAAACTTCGAACCCCTACCCAGTCTAGCCGATGGACAGGACATTCTCCACCGTTAAGTGGAGAAGGGGATCTGACTTTCACACAAACTCTGGTGCCCCATATTGGACCATGTCCCTTGGATGGAGAGGCCTGGTGGCACTCAGAGGAAAGATAATAAGTCACCAAGAAGAGACTTGATACCCTAGGAGCATATACAGGGGGAGGAGGTCCCCCTCAGTCACAGACATAGGGGAGGGGAGTAGAGGGGGAAACGGGAGGGAGGAAAGAAAGGGAGGATTCAAGGGATGGGCTAACAATTGAGATGTAATATGAATAAATTAATAAATAAATTAATTAAATAAAAAAAAGAGATAAACAGAGATTTTTTTTTTTTCGAGACAGGGTCTCTCTGTGTAGCCTTGGCTGTCCTGGACCCGCTTTGTAGACCAGGGTGGCCTCGAACTCACAGCGATCCACCTGCCTCTGCCTCCCGAGTGCTGGGATTAAAGGCGTGCGCCACCACGCCCGGCCCTTAAACAGAGAATTCTTAACAGATGAATCTCTAATCTCCAAGAAGCTATTAAATAAATGCTTAACACCCCGAGTCATCAGGGAAATGCATGTCAAAATGACTCTGATTTCCATCTTACACCTGTCAGAATGGCTAAGATCATGAACCTAAGTGACAGGACACGATGGTGGGGAAGAGGAACAAGGGCAACACGCCTCCATTTCTGGTGGGAATGACAACTTGTACCACCATGTTGGAAATCAATCTGCAGGTTTCTCAGAAAACTGTGACTAGACCTACCTAAACATCTACTTACCTCAACAGCAATACCACTCCTGGGCACATACACAAAATATGCTCCACCATAACACAAGGACACTTGCTCAACTATGTTCACAGAAATTCAATTCATAGTAGGCAGAAACTGGAAAAAACACAGATGTCCTGCAGCTGAAGAATGGATAAAGAAAGTGTGGTACAGTTACACAGGGAATACCACTCAGCTAATTAAAAATAAAATAAAATAAAAACTTAATATGATTACCAGGAAAATGTGTGGAACTAGAAAAGATGGATGGACATACAAAAGATCTTAATGAGTGAAGTAACACAGATCCAAAAGATGTGCATGGTGTGTACTTACTTTTAAGTGGATATTAACCATGGTATAATCCACAGAATCAAAGAAGCCAAAAAGATCTTAAGGGAGGATGTTTGATGTCCACTCAGAAACTAAACTACAATAGACATCTGAAAAAGATGACGGGAAGGAACTAGGTGGGAGAAGAGAGGAGAGGTAACAGGGGTGGGCATCGCTGTGGGGAGAGTAGGGGAAGTGGGACCAGGGGAGAAAGCAGACATCAGTGGAAGGGTGTAAAGGTAACTTTTATTCTCCTCAATCAATCATTGTCTGGAAGGCTTACTACCTCCTCTGATGGCCTAGGTCTAGACCTGGAAGCTTCTACCCTCTGTATATCTAACCCAGGCCTAGAATATTTTCAGCCTCTGAGATACACTGCCTGTCTTTGTTGTTGAGGTTGTTGTTGTTGTTTGTTTGTTTGTTTTTGTATTTAGGAGACAAGGTTACTCTGTGTAGCCTTGGCTATCCTGGACTCACTATGTAGACCAGCCTGGCCTTGAACTCACAGTGATCTGCCTGCCTCTGCCTCCTGAGTGCTGGCATTAAAGGCATGAGCCACCACGCCCAGCTTGAGATACTATTTAAAGCACACCCTTACTTGTTTTTTCTGAGCTCTGGGCTGGCTGGTGCAACTCAGCTGTTCTGGCTCAAACTCTTCTCACAGCTGACTTACTTAATCTAGTTTCTCTCAGCACAGAATTGCTCTGCTTAGCCTCAAACTAACTCAGCAATCTGTTCTAATCTTCTGGATTCTTCTCATTTTCTGCCTTATTCTCAGCAACCCATTTCTCTATTACTGTCATGGTAAAACTGCTTCTTCTCTCTGTATAAATGCCTCGAAAGTAGCTTCCCTTGGCTCTCTCTATTGGGAGTTGGCCATATCCTATTCTATCAAATCTTCTCTGATTTATCACCTCTTCTTCCACCCAATCATATCACTTTCAAGCCTGGGTGCTGCTTCCTTCTTTAAATTAACTTAACCTTCAATTAGGATTAAAGGACTATATCACCATATATAGATCTAAGCTTTTCTTTACTAGATACTTGCTCTATACCAGGCTGGCCTTAAACTCAAATCTGTTTGCTTCTGTCTCCTGGATTAAAGGCATGTTTTGTATTACAACTGGATCACACAGACATAGAAGACCTTTGGATGTGATCTCTTGCCTGCTGGGTTACATACACCTAAGATAGTCTTTGCATGTGATCTCTTATGAGACCAGCCATGTTCTGAATTAACATTGTTCTGCAGAAGGGGCCATCTCTGAGAAAGGAAGGGTCCTTGGAATCTATGGGGGTGACTCTAGCTGAGATCCATAGCACCAGGGGTTAAGAGCCTGAAGTTTCCAACTACAATAATCAGGTAGGACTTCCAGTGGAGGGAGGGGGACACAAAACCACCCTTAAAGCCATCGACCCAAACTTTATCTTGCCTATTAAAATTATAGACATAAAGTTGGATCAGAGACTGAAGAATTGGCAAACAAATAACTTGCTGCTCAACATAAGACCTACCCAAAGAAGAAAGAGCCAATCCCTGACACTATTAATGATACTCAGCTATACTTGCAGACAGGTTCCTAGGATGAGTGTTTTCTGAGAGTCTTCCTCCAGCAGCTGATGGAAACAAATGCAGAGACCCAGAGCCAAACAATAGGCAGAGCACAGGGAATTTGGGGGAGGGTTGGGAAGAAAGATAGTGGGATCCTGGGAAGTTGAGGACACCACAAGAAAACCTCCAGTCAACTATCTTGAGTGCATGGGGACTCGCAGAAAATGAACCATAATCAGAGAGCATACATAGGCTGACTACACATATATAGAAAATGTGCAGTTTGGTGAACATGTGGATCCCCTAACAATAGGAATAGGAGCCGTCTTGACTATGCTGTCTGCCTTTGGATCCCTTTTTCCCTATCTGGGCTGCCTCCTTAGGCATCAGTGGGAAAGGATGTTCTTAGTCCTGCTGCAACTGAGATGCCAGGGGAGGTTGGTAACACTGTGGGCCTCCCCTTCACTGAGGAGAAGGAGGGCTACTAGGGGAAAGGGGGAATGATGGTGGGACTGGAGTAGAGGAGAGACAGGTCAGGATGTAAAGTGACTTAATTCATTAGTACAGTAATTAAAATACAGCCAGCAAAATAGCTTAGCATTTATTACTAACTGCTTCTACTATATCTTATGTGACTTAGGGGCACAGTCTATAGTCGTGGATGCATGACAGCATGAGAAGGAAGCTCAACAAACAATTTCAAACTCAACACAGTAGAAACAAAAACATAAAATGGGTTGAGTCTACAGACACTCAAATCCCATCCTCAAAAGACATCTAGGTAAATGCTTAGTACGGAAGCCTCCTTAAGAAAGCCAAAAAAAAAAAAAGTGGAGATAAGTGTTTAAAGAAATGACGCTACCTAGAGTCTTTCTGATTTGACCAATTATACTCTGAATTTGGTCATTATCGATTCACAGTGAAAATGCATTTTAATCAACTTGAATGATCCTAATGGTCTGCAACTGCTCATAGAGTATTAAAGAGAACAAAGACTATTCTGACACTCCAGAAAATCTTTTGATAGCTATATTTTCTAAAATCTGGAAACAGGTTATATCTTTACAATATACAATGGCACAGAGTAAACCTTCCCATTTCAATTGAGAGAAATGTATATATAGTGAGGAAAGATTGGATAAAGGCCACCCAAAAAAAAAAAAAAAAAAAAAAAGAAAGAAAGAAAAAAAGAAAACAAAGCAAAACAAAACAAAAAACCAGGGGGGCAAACACCAAGTACCCTAACTCTGTCTCAGATCATGGGGCCAGCTTCAAAGGTTATAGATAACCCTATGACTACAATTTCTCATTCATTACTCAGTTTTCTTACTTTAACTTAGGATATGTATCTCTCCGTGATATATTTCTCAAGCTTAGGGATCTCAACATCTTATGGTCTCAAAACGAACCTTGGGCTACATATCCAAAGCCTGGTGAAATGAAATCTCATAGTTTCCTTACTGGGGCACTGTCTCTGCAAAACATAAATAGCTGGAGCAACGGTGAACTCAAATCACAGAGACAGAATACACGACCTTCAATTGTGCATCTTTCTTGGTTTAAAACAAGTACAACAATGGGTGATCCTGCCACCTTTGGTTTCTAAACTGAGATGAAATATACCAGCCATGGACCAGAGTTGCAGCAGGTTTTATATGAAGTTTCTTCTTTGCAATCACTTTGCCTATACTTTCCATTAATTTAAGATGTAGCAAGAATGGATGTTACCCATCTTAGGCTTCCAATGCAGAGGTAGGGCTTTCTCTTTACTGGTGATAAGCTCCTTGAAAAATCCCTTCCTCTCTTTCAGGATTTGACTGCCATCTGAAACTACCTAGTTCTGTTTTTTCTCTAAACCCACAGACTGCATTTACTTCTGCCCCATTTGTTGCTTTTTCAGATGGTTCTGTCAGCTCACAGTCCAACATTGTGTAAGGTTAGAATAGAAACACAACCTAGAAAATTATAACAAACCATGGACAAACATTGTTCCTGGCTTGTTTGCTTACTTGAACACTCTCTTATTTGCAGCCTGATCTCTTATCCAACCCCGGCACACTTGATAAGGAATACTGCAACCCTAGTGGAAGAGCCTCCCACATCAATCTCCAATCAATATAATCTCTCACAGACATAGCAATCAGCCATTCTGATGAGGGCATGCCTCATCATTAACATTTTTGCCTGCTTTAATTGGCTTATCTGTAGCAGAAAGAATCTTAAGCCTAGAAGCCTGCTAGTTTTGGCCTTTGGAGTTGAGAAATAGCCCACACTGACCACTTGGACACCGAACTCACGGGAGAGAAAGTTTACTGGTCATTTAACAAAGACTCACTGGTTAAGAATGTACTATGGGTTTGAAAAAACGAGACTGTGACCCAGAGCGATTCACAGAGTAAGTATAAAAGATAATCAGGAAGAATCAATATTATTTCAGGTATATTGTATCTAACTCAGGCAAAAAGAATTAATTCTATTCCTGGTTCATTGTGCCTTGGTGGATAGACAAAGCATTTTAAACTGATTCGATGGGATATAAGGTAGGGGATACTGGGGATGTTCTAGTGCCCTACTCTTCTCCTGAGAAAGGAACAATGCAGGGTAATATTGCTTAACTCCAACAGATCATACATTCATATTTAACTCAAGCAGAACAAGCATTCATCCTCTGTTCTTCTATTCAAAGCAGCAAATATTGAACTAGGCAGCAAGTACTGAATGGAAACAGCAAGTTTGAATTGTGCACCATAGTCTTCACTTCATACAGAGCCTCTTGCCACAACTTCTTGTGGTATTCTGGCTGATTCTGGCCAGTTCTGCTGACTCATACCTATTAGGTGGAGACTTGCTGGCTTTAGTGGATTGTGTCACTGTCACTGATTCTTGGTATTTTTTGGTGCTTCCTATTGGACTGGATTTCTTGTATTCTGCCAGGAAGAATAGAATCTCCCCAATGAACTACTTCTAAACTAGTTCACACCCCCCTTTTCTATGAACCTTTTTCTCCCCTACCTCTAGTTGGTAGATTAAAAGGAAGATAAAGGGATTTAGGAACCCTAAATAAAGTAGGTTTTGAAAAATCTAAAGCTGCAATAGAGTTGGCACTGGAGCTCACAGAGTAGCTCCAGGTGAACAAATCTCCCACCCTGTGAGTTCCCTGTCAGCAGCAACTACAACTGATGCTTTGGGTGTTGCTGCCTTTTCCACGGCTTCAGCTTCTCAGTTTCTCCAGGAGTGTGATGGCTCATCCCAGCACTGTGGAGACTGAGCCACAGCAGCTCTGCAGTCCTGGGCTGTTGCTGTCTGGAGGTGTGGAGAGGCCAACACCACAAGCTGAAGATCTGAGAACCCTTCTCATGGAACACACGCAGGTGGCACCCAGGTGAGCAGAAGATGTCAAAAGGGGGCACCCAGGGAATGATGTAGGGGGATTCCAGGGCCAAAACTTGAAAAGCCCTGCCTGGCTGCTGGAGATCCTCGGAAGGGGACCTGGAAACTTTCTTGGAAAGCGTACACACTTCACAAAAAGAGTCCATGGCAGAGAAGGGTTTAACCTGTTGCTTGAATCTGCATAAATAATATGAACAGAAAAATGCTTCAGTTACCTGATATTAAAATTTTTATCCACCATTCTGGTCTGTTTCCATTCACAGGCACGAGTTAATACATGGTCAGAGATGACATCCTCACTTACCTTGCCTCAATCAGGTCTTTCTTCATAGTATTGGCTCTTGCAGCTGACTGCCTTAAACATTAGTCTGTGAGCTAGTTATGGCCTGTCCTGCTTCACCCTGCAGTGTAAACATAAACTGTGCATCCTGTTCGGATCTGAAGGCAGAAGCCATGATCCACATGAAAATCTTTATTCCTGATATGGAAACGGACGGTTCACTAATTGACTAAAATGAGTTATTTTAAAACTCTGCTGTGGTACACTCCTTTAATTAAAGAACTTAGGAGTTTAGTCAAGAAGAGAGCAAGGCCATTTCTCTGGGAAACAGACAGCCGTCAAGGCCCCCTGTGTTAGCACAGCTTTATCGGAAATACACACAAATACAAAATTAACTAATAAAAAAATCTCTGTAATGACAGCTAAAAACAGACTTTGCGTTCTACATGCTGCTGCCATTAAATTTCTTTAAATTTAGTCCCCAGGTTATATTTTGAGCAATTTAAATATGGACTGGACACAGCAAGCCTAGCCACTTAAGACACTCACCCAGCAATGATAGTGACAGAAGTATTTCTTAAGGACCCCAGTGCTTCCAAACATCAGTGACAGAGTCCTAAGTGGAAGGTCCCAGAGGATGAAAAAGAAAGGAGAAGTAGAAGATAGAAAGTACAAAAGCTGAGGTGAGGAGGTTTTGCACACGCCGTGTCTCATGTATAGTAAGGTGTGTAAGAATTGCATCTTGTATACCGCTCACAGGGGGAAATGAAATAAAAGGGAGATGTTTATGAAGTCAAGTGAAGCTTCATACAATGAGACAAATTTGAGAGGAGAGAGAGGGTCTTACACCTAAATGTTAAATGCTAAGGGCAGAACTTGTAGCAGATCCTACAGAAAATAAGGCTTTCCAAGGTTGGCATCCTTCCTAGAGCATTTCTATACACCAGCCCAAGCTCCAAAAGAATTGCCTAAATGCAGTCCCATAAGGAAATTATTCAGAGGCCAGGTCCAGGAACAGGTCCAGTAAGGCACAAGGGTCACATAGGACCCCAAAGGTGGATGCATCTGGTCTTTGCTTATCACACAGCCCCAGGGAGCACCCACCACACCAGCTCCTGCAGCTCACCTTTCTGATCCTCCCCATTGTGGGTGTTCAGTTGGCATCTGCAGTTGCCCTCCCCCTCCCCTACATGCTCTGTTCAATCCCTCTTCTTTCTCCAACCCTGCCCTCTGCTAGGAAAGTCTCTGCACATTCTTAGCATTCCTTGAGATGCTCCAAGCCCCACCCCTGGGGCCATGGGATTCCCTAGTAAAGCAGATAGCAGATACTTCATCTTCCTTCACCTGTAATCCTTGTTGCCATAATTGGGTGGGGGTTGGGGGAAGGGGGCCATTTCCTCTGGCCTTGTTTGCTGAGGCTACTGAACTAGCCCGAGAGTTTCCTTTTCCAAGTAAACTTGCCCTTTTTACTTTCAATCTGGCTTCCATTCACACTCACATTCGCCAGTTACCCTGAGCTCACCAAGTTGTCATTTCGGACCTTGCCTGAGCTTCCCTCACAGCACTCAGCAGTAGTGTGCAAAGCACATCACACAGAACCATGAAAGAAACCTCATCCAGCCAGGCTGGTGGTGGCCCACGCCTTTAATCTCAGCACTCGGGAGGCAGAGCCAGAAGGATCGCTGTGAGTTCAAAGCCAGCTTGCTGTACAAAGCAAGTTCAGGACAGCAAAGACTACACAGAGATACATTGTCTCGAAAACAAAACAAAAAACAAAAACAAACAAACAAACAAACAAACGAACAAAAAAAACAAAAGCCGGGCGGTGGTGAAGCACGCCTTTAATCCCACCACTCGGGAGGCAGAGGCAGGTGGATCGCTGTGAGTTCGAGGCGAGCCTGGTCTACAAAGCGAGTCCAGGACAGCCAAGGCTACACAGAGAGACCCTGTCTCGAAAAACAAAAAACAAAACAAAACAAACAAAAACAAAAAACAAAAGATCTCTGCTAAACAGCTGCACGTGTGAATGGCAGCCAAAAGAAAGAGCCTCATCTTCATAGTGGCTGGTCCGCTGGCGGCTCTGATTGGCCAGCGGGTTTTGAGTGACATGAGCACCTCCCTTAGAATTAGTGTCCTGAAGGGACACAGCATAATAGCTCATGGGCCAGGCTTCCAGTGCATTTTCAGATCTGCAGAGATTGGCATTTCAGTAGCACGTGTGCATATTCTCTAATAGCCTACTGGTCTGTCTTCCCACACAGCCCCAGCTAGCTCTCCACAGCAGCCTGCTCCTCCCGTTTGTGGGCAGTGACCCTCCACTCACCATGTCCGGACTTCGGGACTTGCTTGAGCTTCTCTCACAACACTCAGCAGCAGAGGTCAGGGCACACCACACGGAACCACACAAGCCTGCACAGCCACAAAGCTGACTCTTCAGCAAGACTCCCGGAAGAACCCGCCTCCCCATCTGACCTGGGGCGTGTCTCTGCCTGGACGCCCTGATTGGCCACTTCTTCTTGAGTGACATATACATCTCTCTAGGTTGGCATGCTCTGGAGGGGCACAGAATCATGGTTGCTGGCCCAAGCTTCCTACCCAGGGACAAACTTTTTCAGTAGGTGTAGAGACTTGCATTTCAGTAGCACTGTCCTCCAATGGCCTTAACATCTGTTTTCCTAACTAACCCGGGGAGGACACACTGCTTGGGCTTCCTCAGCACAGCCTCCTGCTCCCTCCCCTTTGTGGACAGTGACCCTGACCTCAACAAGTCACATACCCAGTAGCCACTTCCCTGCTTCCTCCTCTATCTAGGTGGGAAACTTGAAGATCCCATTTCTCAACTTCCAGTGGAGATATCCATATGTCCCACCAGTAAAGAGCAATGTTAGGAGACAAGACTTTAGTTTTGTATCTTCAGGCTGGGTACAGGCAAACTACTGCTTCTTTTTACCAGGGAGTTATGAGACAACCCTGGGAGAAAAGCAGGAAACAGATGACAAACACTGAGAAACACTGTTGTTAGCCTACAACTCTTCTTGAGTGGGAAAGTGAAAAACAATTGCAGAGCTATGTTAGTCAAGGTTCTCTAGATGAATGGAACTGATAGAAGGAATCTCTCTTCCTATGTAGAGAGTGGATTTATTCGAATGTCTCACAGGCTGTTGTCCAATAGTCCATCAATGTCTGACTAACAATGGAAAGTTGAACAATTCTGTAGTTGTTGAGTCCATGTGGCTGAATGCCTGAGAATGATGTCAGTACATACCAGAATTGCCAAGAAGTAGGCTTGAATGGCAGTAAGAAAATGAACTTGCTAGCCAGGGCAGGGCAATAAGATGGAGGAAGGCCCTGTGTTCTTCATGCCCTTCACACATGTGGGCTACAATGAGAAGCTATGGCTAGATAAAGGTGAATCTCATCCCCTCAGAGAGCCAGATTAAAGAAGGGTTTTCCACTTCAAAAGGTGCATGAAGAAAAATTCCCCACAGAGTCCAACCCTGGCTTTTAGTTAGTTCTAGATGTTGTGAATCGAAGACTAGCCATCACAACAGCTAAGAGAGAGGAGTTGAGAAAGATTTTTCCCCTATGGCAGGCAAGGAGAGCATGAGAGTTGTTTCCAGTGCAATGGCTTTCTTCAAAAAGGAAGCATTGGGATTTTACTTAAGGAATTTGGATATGTTCCAATGTTGTTTTGCCTATTCCAAGGCATGCTAAATTAAATCCTGTTTTCATGTGATCACAATGTAAAATCAAAGCTATTTAAGGAATTCCTACACAAAGTGATGCATAAACATATGTAAATTAGAAAAATGATCAACAAATATGCCTCCTGAAAGTTTATCTTATACATGTTCCAAGTTAAAAATGAAGTTCAAGGCAGTGTATATTGCTCAAGAGGCAATGATACTAGGTAATTATCTTGTATGATCTAACAGATAGATGTTTCAATGCTACAAATCTCACTTTCACAAAGATGAGATTTAGAAAACATTTAGAAAAAACACATCTATCAGCACTCTGGACTCTCAGAGCAACAGCTTTGCTGAGCAATTCAAACCTCACAATAAGACTGCTTTAGCTTCTAAGCAGACTGTCTCAGAGAAAAGTCATAGCTTACTCTATGCAGTACCAGGAGAATTTCATTTTAGCTTGCCCTGACTGTGGTCTTTCTCAGGGCTATGACATCACTTAAGAGAAATCCACATTTTAAATTTTATTTTTATTTTATGTCTGTGGTAGTTTTGTTCACATATGTCTGAATGCTATTCCAACAGTGGCCAGAAGAAGGCAGAAGATGCCTGGGATTGCAGTTACAGCAAATGGTGTGGTTTTCCTCTTCCCTTGGGGGAGGGGGGTTCAGGGGGGCTGTTGGCCACCAGCCCACCAAGGCAGGAGGAGCAAAAGATGAGATGTGGGGCCTGCAAGCCTTAGAAGGAAAGTGAAATAGACTTATAAACAAGATTAAGATAAATACTCAGGCCAGGCGTGGTGGCGCATGCCTTTAATCCCAGCACTCGGGACGCAGAGGCAGGCGGATCGCTGTGAGTTTGAGGCCAGCCTGGACTACGAAGTGAGTCCAGGTCAGTCAAGGCTACACAGAGAAACCTTGTCTCGAAAAACCAAAAAAAAAAAAAAAAAAAAAAAAAAAAAAGATAAATACTCAGACACAGATGGAGGAATTTAGACAAGATATAGCAAGATCTATAAATGAGATGAAGGAAAAGTCTCAGACAGAGATAGAGGGATTTAAACAAGCCTTAGAATGAGCTAGAATGAGAATAAGGAAAATTCTCAGACACAGACATAGGATTTTAATCAAGGACCTACCACACTACTACACAATGAAGCTGAAAGTGGCAGCTCAAGGTTGTTAGAAACCCAACCTTAGTTTATCCAGTTACTATACAAGTCCTAAGAGGAGATGATAGGCACCTCCAAGATTATAATAAAGTTAAATACAATACTATAGACTTAATATACTTGAGGAGACTTAAGAAAGTGCATGTCTCCTCTAGTGTGCATCCATCCTTTTGTTGTAAGGTGCTTAACCAGTTTTAACACAATAGCCCTTCCATTGAGGACTACTTTAGTTCCTATCCTAACTCTAGCTCTTCTGTCAACACCAGCTCTTAGCCTATCAGAAGCCCTTCAAATCCAAGTTCCCATTTGGATTGTGTCAACCAAACATGTCTGCATTAGAGAGTTCTTTATTTTAAAATACATTATTCTTTGGATCACTCTAGCTTTATTGAGTCTTCCACAACCCAATTTGGTGTCTTCAATCACATGATATGAATTAATAAGACATGCTGGGGAATTACAAAAGCACTCCCCTTACCACATTCAGGTCATTTTTCAGAATTTTAGCTGCAACAGCTGATTGCCTAACCCATTTACCCTTGTGGAATAGATAATAAATTATTCCACCTATTCTGATATGAAGGCAGAAAAACCATGCTCCTTATGCAAATTCTTTTCCTCTGACTGCAATGAATATATGACGACATGACTCAAATGGATAATTTTAAAATGCTGTCATGCTACTGTCATTAAATTTAAGAATTTAGGATGTTTAATCAAGAGGACAGCAAGGTCATTGGCCAGGAGGACAACAGACTGGGAACTAAATGACATGAGTAAACATTGTCTCAGAAATATTTTTCTAAAAAGCTAGAGGTGCAGGTGTTTAGAATTAATAAGCCTTTCCAGGGAGAAATCACTCTATACACTTAGGAGATTAAGAAAGAAAATCTCTTTAATGATAGTGTGAAACCACATCTTGCTAATGCAAAAAAAAAAAAAAAAAAAAAAAAAAAAAAA
>CAJRSG010004856.1:0-10276 GCA_907169655.1 Acomys percivali | reverse complement strand
TCTCTCCAATGTCTTTATAAAGACACTTAGTGCTATGAACTTCCCCCCTTAGCACTGCTTTCACTATGTCCCATAAGTTTGGGTATATTGTGCTTTCATTATCATTGAATTCTAGAAAGCCTTTAATGTCTTACGTTATTTCTTTCTTGACCCAGTGGTCATTGAGTAGAAAGTTTTGGGTTTTTTTTAATTGCTTCCATTTCCATTTTTAGGTCTTGAACTGTTTTATTCATTTCCTTGACCTGTTTGATTATATTTTCCTGTATTTCTTTAAGGGACTTACTCATTTCCTCTTTAAAGACATCTATCATCATTATAAGATTGGATTTAAAGTCATCTTGTGCTTTCGCTGTGTTAGGATAGTCATGATTTGCTTGTAGTAAGCTCGCTGGCCTCTGAGATTGCCATATTTCTCTGGGTCTTATTGATTGTGTTCTTATGCTGGCCTTTAGCCATCTGGTTGTCCCTGTTGTCAGCTGGATGTTCCTGCTGCTGTCAAGACTCCTCAGGGGGGCAAACAGAGCTGTAAGCCTGAAAGTGGAGCTGGGGGAACAGCATGAGATTCAGGGTTTGGTGGGGGAAGGGTCTATCCTGAATGTTCCTGAGACCCAGCAGGCTTCCTCGTGATGGCAGGCAGAGCTGGGCATGCAGTGTAAATGATGGAGCTCAGGGGACAGTGCCCAGCTCACCTCTAATGGCTGTGTCCCAGGTGGACCTGACAGGCAGGAGATTGGGGGTGGGGTGGGGGATATGTATCCTGGATGTTCCCGGGCCCAGCAGGCTTCCTCAGGAAGGCAGGCAGAGCATGGCCAGACCATGGAGCTCAGAGAATAGCACAGCTTTCCTCTGCTGGCTATGCCCCAGTTGGGCACAGAAGGCAGAGGATTGACTGGTAGGGATCTAACCTGGATGCTCCTAAGGCCCAGAATGCCTCCTTGGGAAGGCAGGCAAGAGCTGTGGGCTAGACCATGGAGCTCAGGGGACAGCCAGCTCACCTCTCTGTCCCTGTCATTCTTATCTGAAGTTTTAGAAACTGAGTTTTGGGCACTTTAGAAAAAGATCTTAATGTGTATCTCATCCCATTAATGATTAAGGAGAATCACAATATACTTTACTTTGTTTTTCACTAATACAAAAATCTTTGGGGAAGTTTGGGCATATTATCTGTTACTGTGATCTTTACTCATTGCCAAAGCCACCATTCAAGAGGCCTTTCTGGTTCTGGATGTTTTATAAATTTTTGTTTTTTGGTTTTGGTTTTGGTTTTTCAAGACAGGGTTTCTCTGTGTAGCCTTGACTATCCTGGACTTGCTTTGTAGACCAGGATGGCCTCAAACTCACAGAGATCCGCCTGCCTCTGCCTCCCAAGTGCTGGGATTAAAGGCGTGCACCACAATCAAATAAAATTTATACCAATTTTTAAAATGCTATTACATTCTTTTTTAAAAGTGCTAGCTAGAAGATGGGCACAGTAGTGTATGCCTATAATCCCAACATTTCCAGAGGCAGAGGCAGAGGCAGGCAGATTGCTGTGAGTTCAAGGCCAGTCTGGTCTGCAAAGCAAGTCCAGGACAGCCAGGGCTACACAGAGAAACCTTGTCTTGAAAAACCAAAAGAAAGAAAGAAGAAACTAGTAACTAGAAAGCAATGTACAGTTTCCATTGTAACTTTTATCTCCTAAAAATCCATTTGCTTAAGAGACAATAAATATGTGAATTAATCAATGAAAGGAAATGAGAAGTGGCGGTATGCTGCTGTTGGGAGATATGGAGAACAGGAATTTAGACATTTTTAGTTTTTAGAGGCAGGGTTTCTCTATGTAATATCCCTGGCTGTCCTGGAGCTCACTTTGTAGACCAGGCTAACCTTGAACTCACAGAGACTTACCCGCCTCTACCTCTAAGTGCTGGGATTAAAGGCGTGTGCCACTACTGCCTGGCAACTTTAGACATTTTAAGTCTTGGGGTTTCATTCAGTACCTTGGCATTTCCGTATGTATTTATTGATGAAATAAAGATCTCAAAATCAGCCACAGTTGTAAATCTATTCCTTATCATAAAGCTAGACATGGAAGGTAGAGAGAGGGTGGAGAAGACACCAGGACTCATAGACTGTGGACAAAGAAGACACAAAGCCAAATATAGTGGCTCATATTTGTAGTCTGAGCTATGCAAAAGGAGGCTAATGTAGTGGGATCATTAGTTTGATTGCAATGTAGTCTACATAGAGAGTTAGTTGTTGGACAGCCTGAGATAAATAGCAAGAGGGGGCCTCAGAAAGCAGAGAGCTCAAAGATGACCGTGGCACTTTTGATAAAGCCACTTAGCATTTTACAAACTACTTCATAAATTCTTTTTGCTCCCATGGAGCTCACATGACAAGCGCCTCTAATATGCTTTTGACTGCTGTAAAAGCACACTTTCTCTCAGTATGAGACCAGGGCCCAGAGAGTTGGAACGTTTTGGAGAAGGACTCCATAGCTGATTAATAGCTGAGCTGGGGCCAGAGAAGGGATCTTTCCACCAAAGTACCATTACGCCTATAAGCAAATAAGGCCTGGTGAGAGCATGCCACAGGTGTACAGGCCTTTCCTTTCCCTTCAGGCTAACTTGGTACAAACCCAGGAACAGCTAGCACTCACTGATCCAGCTCAGGCTTGGTGTTCTGTCACCTGGAAGCTTATGACATGATGCTTTAGAACTTTTGTGTGTGGATTTTTTTTTTTTTGGCTGTTGCTTTTCTTTGTTTTAGTTAAAGAGCCAAGCGTTGAAAAGTTATGAAAAGTTTCAATGTTAATAGCTGCTCAAAACCCTGCCCAAAGAGTCCCAGCTCCTGACCAGATGTTCTTCAAGATTTTTGGCAGTACTGAGGCCTATGTGCCTTCTGGGAGTAAGTGACCTGAGAATGTTGGCAAGCTGTCTGATAAAACCAGTCCCTCTTCCTTCTATCCCATGTCCTCTGACTCCAGTGGGGGCGCCGGGGGTGGGGGGCAGGGGGAGGGTGGACATGGGAGTGTGCTAGATAGAAGAAAATAATCTCAAAACTGTCTTGTTTTCCTTAAAGGAACTGGTCAATTCTCCACTGGGGAATTCAGAAAGATGAGTTGCTTCCCCAGGCACTTGGGCCAGAGTTCTGAGAATGATGGATTATTTCCTGAATGCTCCAATTACCTACATGTGTACTTTAATGTCTTCAGAGAAACTTAGTAGTGTAAAACACAATCTTATCACTCCTTTCAGGGAAGGAAATAGCTGACGGCCTGCAGATCCTCCACTCTCCTGCTCCTCCAGTCCCTGTCCCCCCGCCCCAGTCTCATCCCCAGCTCTGTAGCAGACTGGACTCCAATTTCTCTCGGACCACACCAGCACCAACAGACCACAAATATCTCCTCCTCCAACCCCCAACTACTATTCCATTAGCTCAGCCTCTGACGCCAGCAGTAGGCATTCCCTGTCAAGGCACCAGCTAAGCAGGCCAGGGAAACAGGCAAACTAACTGAAGACCTTCACTACCCCTCCTCCCCTCCTCCAAATGCAGTCCGGAAGTCTCATCCCTAGTTCAGCAACAGAGCACTCGCTCCCTACATACAGCCTTCCTCCCCAACAGACCTTCCCCCTCCTAACCTCTCTCCCTCCACTTGTTTCATCTCAGCACCCAACTCCAGTAGTCACCTCCTGATAACTCGCAGACCGCTCCTACAGGGCAGCAGGTATGCTGACCATAGATCTCCCCTCTCCTTCTGTTCCTCCAGATCCAATCCCCCAGTCTCATCCCACTGCTCTAGCAGGCCTTCTGGGTGACTTCTTTTCACTGTCAACCTCCATTCTAAGGAGACTAAACAAGCAGATTCTCGTTGAACACTCTGTGTTTGTCCCTCCTGTGAAACCCCTGCAGACCCCCAGCCTATCCCCATTCTTAACTGTCAAGTCCCAATACCCAGAAACATATTTTATCTGGAACCTCCAGTGGCCACACCTGTCAGGTCTACAGAAAATTTCCTAATAAGCAATGCACAGCCATGACAAAGAGACTTGCTTTGTGTATAAGTATTTAGTCAAATCTGAACAAAGTTCCATGAGGTGCCAAGAAAGTATATTATCTTGTGTTTAGGTAAAATGTTTGGTCAGTTTCTGTTAGACCCATTTGATTTATAACAGCTGTTAGCTCCAGCATTTCTGTTTTGTTTTTTATTGGATAGCCTATATATTTGTGAAAGTTTGGTACCAAAGTCTCTCACTATCAGTGTATGAAGGTCAATGCGTAACTTAAGCTGTAGTGGTGTTTCTTTTACAAAGTAGGGTGCCCTTGTGTTTGGGGCATAGATGTTAAGAGTTGCAATGTTCTTTTGGTAGATTTTCTTTGTTGAGTGTGTAGTGCCCTCCCCTATCTCTTCTGATTAGTTTTGGTTTAAATTCTATTTTGTCACATTAAAATGGATACACCCGCCTGCATTTATTCACTCGACAACTGAGCCAGCCAACATCCCTGCACTTGTGAAGCTTGTGTCTTCAATGGGAGACGCAAACTAGCAGCAAAATCAAAGAAGTAGATATATCATTTGCTGATTCACGTTTTTGCTATGGCAATCACAAGTGTAAGTGGTGAAAAGAACATTGAGTTAAAATGGAGAGAGAAAGAACCCGTGGGAAGTTGAATAAGGACTTAGAGATGGGTATCAGTGCTGGGTAGGCAAGGCGTTAGGTGTGGGGGAGCAGAGCAAACCGGCAGCTGTACCTTGATAACTGCATCTGAGGGGCAGAATGCCCCATTGTGGCTAAATATCCCTGAAGCTGCAGTTAGATGCTTCCCAATCCATCACCCATGCATATAAACAAAAAGGGATCTGTGACCTCAAAATATCTGGCGTCAGTCCAGACAGCCCTCCCCTTTTGTGGGAACCATGGGAGGAAATATTCTAAAAGGGAGATCTTGTCCACCAAGATTCAAGATAGAAAAAGGGCACCCTGCCCTATGTATATGGCAACATCCCATAAATATTCAAATATTATCATAAATATTTTACAAACATGAAACGCTAGAATTTAGAACATATACAAGGTTGCTTCCTGCCTTGGGGCAGCCACTCTCATCCCTTTTTGCAGTGTTTGGTGAGCTTTGCTAAATAATCTTCTGCTCAAAATATCTGTCTCTTGACTGAATTATTTTTTTCAAGAAGACAAAAACTGAGAGACCTCATAACATTGCTAGATTATTTTGAGTTTCCAGAAGTGAAATAAAGGCTGGAGCAAGACATGTTGGGATGGAAATGTGAAATACTAGACATTGTGGCTAAAGTTTCACTGAAAACCCTGAGAACGTAAATTTTGGTTTAAGATAGGAGGAAATAAACCCATCACTTATACATCTGATGGCTATTTGTATACATTTATACAAATAGTCATTTATGTTTCATCTTCAAGGAATTGAACCCAGGGCCTACTGTATACTAGACAAGTGCTCTGTCACCAAGCTACGTTTCCAGTTCTGTGATGTTTTACTTTTACTCTTTTTGTTTATCTGTCTATTTATTTAATTTAATTTATTGGGGAATGGCATACGCCATATATGTGGAAGTCAGAAGACAACCTACAGGTGTCCAAACCTGCACAGCTTTGCGATTGACCTGACAATGGTGGCAGGAAATGAAGAGACAACAGAAATGACAGGCCATCTCATGGAGATGAACCAGCTGCTTGGAACCTCAATTCGTGTTTAGTATGTACAGCCGAACAGGAAGGTGGGCTAGCTACTCTCAATGGGGGGGGGGACTCTACAGAGGAGCAGTCTCTGGCTGCAGTCATCTTCGGGGAGGAAGCTGTTGATACTTTCTGTGCTCACTGTCAACAACTGTGCTCAGATCTGAGGAAGACTCTACCATTTCACTTGAACAGGATGCAGGAAGGCCTTGCTAATCCCATGGGTCTGAGGCAGTGGTGTCCTTGACATGGTCCTTCCTGTTTGTATCATGAATGATCACTCATACATGGTTACATAGCTCCCCACATAGAAGTCATCTCTTTCTTTCCAGCATGTGGACTCTGCAGCTGAAACTCAGATCAGGCTTGTCAAGAAGTGCTTTTATCTGCTGAACCATCTTGACAGCCCTGTGCTAGATATTTGAAAAGGAACATTTTGGCTGTTCTATGGAGGGGGGAAAAACTAAAGAAAATCAAGGGCAGGGGCTGGAGAGATGGCTCAACAGTTAAGAGAGTTTGATGCTCTTCCAGAGGACCAGAGTTCAGTTCCTAGATGTTAGGTGACAGATTTTTTTCTGAGGAGCCACAATAAAACACACACACAGACACACACACACACACACACACACACACACACACACACACACATGCACATAGGCACATACACACATATGCACACAGGCACACACACACACAGAGACATACACAGGCACACAGGCACACACACACATGCACACAGGCACACACATAGACAGACAGACAGACAGACAGACAGACACACACACACACACACACACACACACACACACACACACCACTACTAACTCCAGAGAGAGAGAGAACCCAGGTCAGACTGAAGTAATGATTGCAGCAAACTCCACCTTTGCGAACTACCGAGGTTAGTGACAGGAGTGTGGCTATAGGTTACTAGCAGGATGACTCAGAGAAGCAGCTTCAGCACGGACATGGCTACCCCACCCAACACAGGCAATGACTCACAAGAGCCACGCCTACCCAAGACAGAGCTCTGTATGATTTGCAGGCAGTCTATGGGTCTGAAAAATGTCTTCTCTCTAAGCTCAGCTGGTCAGTCTTCTCTCCCAGCAATGCTTTACTCCTTTTAAAAAACTGGGGAGGAAACTTCAAGAATCTGGCAAGTCTCCATTTTCTGGCACATTTGATGTGTTATTTATTTCAGGAGTTTCAAGAGCCCTCCTCCTTCCCAGAGGGAAAGTTTCAACTAAGAGGCAAGCGCTGTAGAACACCAGCACCTAAATCTAAATGGGTCTCTCAAAATGGGCTGCAGCTCCAGCTCTAGGGGATCGATTTAGCTCATGTTCTCTTCCAGCCTCTATGGGTACATGAATGTGTACACACACACACACACACACACACACACACACTACATACACACATACTACATACACACACACTACATACACATACACACATACTACATACACACACACTACATACACACTACACACACACACACTCACACACACACACACACATACACACTACATACACAGAAGTAAAAATAAAAATAAAATCAAGGGCAAGACAAGGAACCCAGTTGACAGATTCTTGCGATCATTCGAAGGTGATTTGTGGTTGCTTGTAGCAAAGTGCTAGCCATTGATTAGCATGGTGAAAAAAATGGTTACATTCTAGATAAGCTCTTCAAAGGCAGAAGAACCATCAGGGCTTGCCAGCAAACTAGAGGCGTAAGGGCGAAACAAGTTCAAAAATATGACTTCCTCTGTAACTCCAGTGGAATCTCAAGTTTTCTAGAGGAACAGAACTGAAACTGATAGGAATATATACACACACACATATGCTCAGAATCACCTAGGAGACAAGTGGCTGGCCAATGTTAGATTATGTTAGCCTATAAGGCTGTTTGTACAGAGTTATCTATAGTAGACTGATTACAATGGAAAAGACCTACCCTGAATGTGGGCAGCACCATTCCTTAGGCTTCAGTCCTAGCTTGCATAAGAAAAAGAAAGCTAGTTGAGCCTGAGCATCCATCACTGTCTGCTTCCTGCCTGTGAATACTATGTGACCAACTGCCTCCTGTTCCTGCCACTGTACTCTCCCTGCCGCGAGGAACTGTATCTCCAAAACTGTAAGTCAAAATAACCTTTACTCCTCCTCTAAGGTACTTTTGTTAGAGTAGTTTATCACAGCCCAAGGAAAAATTAGTTAATATAGGTATCCGGATAGCATGTTGCCTGTGACACATTTTAGTGGAAAGATTCAAAAAAAAAATTCTGTAGCAAGCCTCTGAATAGGCCCACAAGAAGCAGCCCACAAGATAATTAGCTACTTGATTGCCTAGATTCTTGTAACCCATGCAGGTAAACACCGAAATGCCTGCATAATAACTTTAGCCAAGTCACAGGTTTTGTACTTCATCATTTAAACATCGTTTCACCAAAGGTTTAAATAAAAGGACTTCTGATTCTCATTATGCTATTTTACAATCTCTGGTATGAATATATATAACCTAAGTGGAGTATGAGATTCTTGAAATAACTTATCCACGAAATGTAAATCCATCATTAAAACACCAGATGTTAAGCAACAGCCTTAGGATTTGGGATGCTGATTAACACTAACCAGATGCATTTATATGCTATGGACATAAGACATAAAACAGCCTCAGTGTGCACGTATCCTGTTACATTCTCTTTGCTAAAATATTTAAATACAAGATTAACTTCGGTTGGTATTCTAGTTTGCTTTCTATTGCTATGATAAACATCACCAAAAGCAATTTGGGGGAGGAAAGTTTTATTGGACTTAAATATCCTGAGGGAAGTCAGGGCAGGACCTTGAGGCAGCAATTACAATGGAGGCCATGCCAAAGCACTGCTCCTTGCTTTGCTCTCAGAGCTTGATCATTTCGCTTGCTTATACAATGCAGGACTCCCTGCCTGAGGATGGCACCACCTCCAGTGCTATGAACTCTGCTAGTCAGTCAGTAATCAAGAAAATGACCCTAAAGACCTGCTCACGGGCCAATGTGACAGAAACACTTTCTCAGTTGAGGTTCCCTCCTCGAAGATGACCCCAGTTTGTATCCAATTGGGAAAAAAAAGTAAAAATAAAGTTGGCTTCTTTGTAAACTTTGAGAGATGCCCTGGTTTTGCACCCAAGTGTCTTAAATTCTTGCTGGGAGAGCATGGTCCCATTAGCTAGCCAGGCCTACATTCTCTTCTTTGTGCCAATCTAAGGTCACAGAGATCTCTGAGAGAACTTTTTTGAGATTTATTTATTTATTATTATGTACACAGTGCTCTGCCTGCTTGTACACCTGGTCACATTATAGGTGCTTGGGAGCCACCATATGGTTGCTGGGAATTGAACTCAGGACCTCTGGAAGAGCAGTCAGGGCTCTTAATCTCTGAGCCATCTCTCCAGGCCCTCTGAGTGAACTTTCAAGTGCTCCTTTTCTTTTCTTTCTTTTTCTTATTGGTCTTTTTGAGACAGTGTCTCACTGTGTAGCCTAGGCTGGCCTAAAAAGTGTACTCCTCCTGCCTCAGCCCCCCCTGAGTACTGGGATTACAGCATGGGCTAGCATGTCTGGTCCAAATGCTCTTTCCCTGTACCAGTATTTCACCTCAACCCTGTGCCCATCAGGATCGGGGATTGTTTTACTGTTTCATTGGCAAGATCTAGAATGACCACCACCAGGGCATGTGGGCAGCACTCCTTAAGTACCGCTGTTCACAGATGTGGCTTTGTTTCCATGGCAACATTGAGGACCCCCTAGGAAGCAGCTGCTGATGCAAGTGCATGAATGGCTTCCTTGAGCACAGTCTTTCTGTTCTGCTGCTCAAAGAGTGGCCTATCAGGTGTTAAGCAATGACAGCCTATGGTTTTCATTACACCTGGATGTCTTTGAGCTCAGGATTGAGGAGAAGTTCTTGTTTGGTTGGTTGGTTTTGGTTTTTTTCCACACAGGGTTTCTCTGTGTAACAGCCTTGGCTGTCCTGGAACTTGCTTTGTAGATCAGGCTGGTCTTGAACTCACAGAGATCTGCCTGCCTCTGCCTCTCCAAGTACTGGGATTAAAGGCGTGCGCCACCACTGCCTTGCAGAGGAGAAGTTCTTTATATTTGTCTTATAGTCTTTCCTCCTCTTCATTTAGTTCTCTCTTTCTCCATTTCCTGTGTTGACAGGACATGCAAACTGGTTGGAGGTTTTCCATTTGGCTGTCTGAGCAAGCTCTGCCAAGTATAGAAGCAGAGACCGGCTAGTCTGGCTCAAACACACTTCCGACACTGTGACCCTGAGTATGTGACAATTCACAACTATCTAATGTCCTTCAGGCAGGCACTGAGGGGCCCCCCCCCCATCAGAGGTCTAGGGGAGGGGAATAAGCAGAAGAGGGAGGGAGGGAGGGAGTGTGGGAACGGGAAGATCAGAGGGAGGAGATAACAATCCGGAGATAAAGTGGATGAATTATAATAAAACATACATTAAAATAAAATAGGTTTAGAAAGAAAGAAAGAAAGAACGAAAGAAAGAAAGAAAGAAAGAAAGAAAGAAAGAAAGAAAGAAAGAAAGAAA
>CAJRSG010004841.1:0-11305 GCA_907169655.1 Acomys percivali | reverse complement strand
TAAGATATGAAAGGTTAGTGTTAAAAGAAATGCTATTATCATATATATATATTGATCATCTACATTGGTGTATAGTTTAAAAATTAATCTCATACTTTAAAAAATTCTCTTTTTAAGTTTTTCCCAGACAGAGTTTTTCTGTTTAATAGGCCTGGCTGTCTTAGACTCACTTTGTAGACCAGGCTGGCCTCAAACTCACAGAGATTCACCTACCTCAGCCTCCTGAATGCAAGAATTAAAGGCTTGTACCACCATGCCCATAAAACAATTCCTTTTTAACGTCTTCTTTATTATAATTTATTCAGAATACATCATGACTGATTGTTATTCCCTTTCTTGAATCTTCCTTTTCTCACCCAGAGGCAGTTCCTGCTCTCCCCTAAACCATGGGGAATGTGCTGTCCATTGACTAGGTCGAAAAAAACCTCTTAATACAAATATTTGTAACAATTGTATTTCAAAACTGTAAGCGGCCGTAAATCTATCAATAGTAAAAGATTCATAAGAGAAATTTGGTTGCTGTTAGTCTGAGGCCAATCTGTTCGACAAAGTGAGAGTCAAGAAGTGTCAAATGTACACAGGTAAACCCTGTAGGGTTTAGAAGGGTGAAGGGACAAAGAAAGGAAGGAAAATGAAGCATCTAGACACGTCCTTAACCATGTTCTTTTTATGTCTAAACCTTGAACAATTTGCAATAATATGAATGATTGAATTAGTCTTGAGGTACACCGGTTGAAATAAGATTTTAAAATGCTGAGTATTTTATATATTCCTGAGTATATATCTTTCTTAAAAACAAAACAAGCAAACAAACCAGACACCAAAAAAATCTAGAATTGGAAAATATGTCATCGCCGTGTTAAAGGTGCTCGATGTTGAGTGTCAGTCTGTGTGCCCGTTGGACAACCATATAAAGGATCCTTATAATAGCGGGAATGTTCTATTCTTCATTGTATAAAGATTCACATCTTCATCTTTTGGTTGTACGTGATTGGCCCTCATGAGCTAATCTGCTGTAAGATTAATATCAATTGTGGCAGAGATGGTAGGTCGTGGTACATTTTTAAGTGTTATATTTAATTTGTATTGAATGAACGAAGAGAAAATGAACATAAGTAAATATTTTTGAATATATAAACATTAACTGATACATTCATAACGCAACGTTGTGTCTTTTGTCAGGTAGCAACATATTTGAAACAAGGTTGTAAGATATAATTATGAATTACGTAATACAGAGAAGAGATTCTGTTGTGATTTCCGAGGAAAACCCAGGCCTTCCTGCCAGCCATGTGCACCTTGGCTTGTGGCACCGCCCTCCCTAACCCACTGGAGCTCCTCCTCTGCCCATGGGCCTCTCCAGAGCCCAAAGATCCTGCCTTTCTGCATGGGTTGCAACCTAAGCCTGAGTCCCCAAAGGCCTCCCACCTTCCAGTCCTGGCGACCCCAGGGACCCAGAAGCCTCTGCCTAAGTGAGCCATTTGGATGCTGCGCAGCCCCTGGACCGCTGCTCCTCCAGCAGGTAGGTGGTTCTGGCCCTCCGCGGTCCTCTCCTTGGCTTCCACTCCTTGGCTTCTGCTTCCACTGAGCCATGACCTCTGGAAAGAAGTCCCCTCCTGACTAGGGTGTTTCCCTCTCAGGCTCGGACACCTCGTTTTCCGCTGCAGCTGGGGCTTGCCTGATCCATGGTCTTTCTCCCTCCAGGTACTTCGAGTACATGTTTCTCAGCAGCCTGAACCGCTGGTGTTTAGGAATCGGGGAGGGAGACTGGGTTTCACTGCATTGTTGTGCATAGCGTGATCTCTTTGTAAACCTGGCTGTCCTCAAACTCACAGAAATGTCTGCCTCTTGTGTGCAGGGAATAAAGGCTACAAAACCAGGCTGGTTTTTTTGTTTGATTTTGAGAGAAAACCTCACATGATCAAGGCTGACCATGAACTCCTGATCCTCCTATTCACATCCCAAGTACTGGGAGACAGAGGAACACCACGATATTTACCGCCACCCTTTAAACTTATTTTCTGTTCTAATGATTATGTTTACCTCTGTGTTACTCAGCACTCCGGTACCACAGCTTAATAATGGATATAATAAGCTTTATACACAAAAGACTTATTTTGGATTATAATTTTTCAGGTTTCAGATACACCGTGCTAAGAGCATGTAGTAATGCGAAAGCACCGCATTCATGGTCAGGAAGGAAAAGAGAGAGAAGGACCTAGGCCTCTCAGTCCCTTTCAGCATCACACCCTCAGTGATCCAAGGACTTACCTTACCAGGCTCCTAATGTACCACCCTGGAGGCCATGTGATAGAATGCAGGTCATGGGAGTTTTTTTTTTAAGATCCAACCTATAGATTCAAACATGATTGTTTCTAAACTTAGATTTACAAGTTTTTACTTTACAGATTGTATTTTGAGGCTTTCAATTTCCCTAGTAATGTATCTTAGAGGTTTTTTTGTGATAAATCCCGCCCCATTCATTACACAGGCTTATTTTCTAATGCATACTTGAGTATAATGTTTTTATGTCTACCATAAAGTCCTTCTTTTCTAATTCCAGTAGCTGAGTCTGCTGGGCTCATATGTTTGGGCATTATAGATTATGTATGGAAAGATTTGGGATTCTGTTTTATTACTCTTAGGACAGTAATGATTTGTGTTGTTGTTGTTGTTGTTGTTGTTGTTGTTGTTGTTGTTGTTGTTGTTAGATGGGCAATCATCATGGCTAGACTTAAAACTCCCGCCTGTAATAGTTGCTGTTTCTGTTCTGTTCTTTAAGCCTTAGCTCTACTGGTTTGTAAGTTACCATTGGTTAATGTGGATCCAGAGGTTTTGGCAGAATCTAGACATCTTCCTTTTCTAGTTTCCTCTGTTCAGTTTCTAGCTGTCTAGACTTTGTACACTGCTTTCTTCTTCAGGATCACTTACCATTCCTGAGTTTTAGCTGTATAATCTACTAATTGTAGATTGCCGTTCATTCCCTTTATTGTTATGGATGTGAAATCCTAGGGTAGTCTCTACCTCACTGTCCTCCCTTATTGGCACAGCTACCATACCAGATGTGCAATGCTGCTTTCCTTCTATTTCCTGCTTTTTCTTCAATTTGTTGTTTTTGTTTTGTTGTTGTTGTTCTGTTTTAAGGGTTTCGTGTGTGTGTGTGTGTGTGTGTGTGTGTGTGTGTGTGTGTGTGTGTGTGTATTAGGTTTGGCCCATTAGAAATTGATTGATCATTATTGTCTTCATCAATTACCAGTCTGTTAGAGTTTGGCTTTACCAGTGTCTGTGTTTTTGTGACTAGTTTATTTGATACCTTTATGTGGAACATGGGGAAGGATTTCCTCCCTTTTGTTCCTTATTATGTATACATCTCATTTTGTTGATTCACCGGGTTACCTTTTATTTCTTTTTTTTAATTATTTTTATTTTTTTAATTATTTTTATTTTTTTAATTAATTTATTCTTGTTACATCTCTATGGTTATCCCATCCCTTGTAACCTCCCATTCTCCCCTCCCTCCCATTTTCCCCTTATTCCCCTCCCCTATGACTTTCTCAAGTACTCTGGTGCCTCACATTTGACTATGTCCCCTGGCAGGGGACACCTAGTGGCACTCAGAAGAAGGACAGCAGGTCACTGAGAAGAGACTTGATACCCTATGAGCATATACAGGGGGAGGTAATCCCTCTGAGGAACAGTCATAGGGGAGGGGAATAAGGGGAAAATGGGAGGGAGGGGAGAATGGGAGGTTACAAGGGATGGGATAACCATAGAGATGTAACAAGAATAAATTAATTAAAAAAATAAAAATAATTAAAAAAAATCTTTTATTTCTTTTGGTTTTGGTTTTTTGAGACAGGGCTTCTCTATGTAGGCCTGGCAGTCCTGGAACTTGCTCTGTCAATGAGGCTGGCCTCAAGCTCACAGAATCAACCCGCCACTGGTCCCTGAGTGCTAGGTTTACCACCTAGGTTTTACACCACAAGACTTGGCTTATATTTTGTTTTAAAAATGAAATTTCCAGGACTGTGGAGGTTGTGCCATGAGTAAAATTCTTGGTGTGCAAGCATGAGACCCTGAGTTCAGATTCCCTGTTTTCCAATAACAGTATGTGTTGTATCCCCAGGGCCGGGGTGCATTAAAACAGGCAGGGACTCTGATCAGGCAGCCTAGGTTCAGTGAGAAAGAATTTCATGGAAGTAAAAAATGGAGAAAGTAAATAGTATTAATTATAAGTATGTTTTGATTATGACCTTTTTTCCTTTAAAAATTATATATTCATTTTGTTTTCATGTAGCTCTACTGAATTTATACTTTCTAAAGGTGGTCATTGCATTAAAATTGCAAGATTGCTTCAGATACAACTCAGCATACACGTCAAGAATACATAAAACCCTGGATTCTTATCCCCATAGTGGATGATCTAGACATGCCTAGTACATACATGTATAATGCAGCATTGAGGAGCAAGAAACAAGCATCAGAAGTTCATGATCAGGCTGGACTCTGTCTCAGTATCTTTGAGAAGCTGGTTAGTTTTATTGTATTTAATTAAAATGGATCTTGGCATGATGGCACAGGCTTTTAAACCCAGCACTCAGTGAGGCAGAGGCAGACAAATCTCTGAGTTCAAGGCCTGCTGGGTCTTCAAAGCAAGACCTGGACAGTCAAGACTACAGAAAGGAAACCTTTCTCGAAAAAATAAAAATAAAATAAAATACATATATAAATGGAAAAACAAGTGAAGTAAGGCCAGGCGCCTTTTCTTCCAGTAATACTTAGGAATAAATTGATTGCAAATGCAATGTTTCGTAATGTTCGTTAATCAGCTAATATTTTGGCCATGTAACACTTGTGCCTCGATACTAATAAATTAGAAAAAATACTGATAACTTTTATGTAAATATTGAAAATATAAAACCTTGAATGACAGATCATTGATACTGTTATATTTACTGTAAGAGAATAATAACCATATTTTGCTCTAAATGTTAAAAATTTTAAAGCTACACGTTCATTTTCTGCAAATAATGACAGTAATGTTTATTTGCCTAATTACACTGTTAAGTTCTAATTTTAGACAAACTCATAAAAGTCCTCATATACATTATTGTCATGACATAATTAGGCAACTTCAGCCTAATCATGCCTTAGTTACTTTGGTTGCAGGAAACTTTGCGACTTACATAAACAGTATAAGATTATATGCTAGAGGATCATATGATAAGCTAAAACATTTATTTTTTAGTTTTTATTTGGTGAAAAAAATCATACAGTTGGTTTCATGAATTGTAAAAGTGAGTTATACTATGGAAAATTGATTCTAGTACCTTCTTCAAGGCAAAAGGCTCTAAATTTTAACATTCTCCATATCTAATGGTGTTACCATGGAAATATTATACATTTTAAATATATTTATTATCATGTCTATGTGTGCTTTGACTTCTTGTGTAACTGGTCCTCCACACATATGTCTGGTGTAATTTAATGGCTAGAAGAGGGTGTCAGCGCTGTACCCAGAGCTGCTTTACTCATTTCTAAGCCACACAGACAGGGACAGACATATGTGTGCACGCACACACACACACATACACACGCACACACACCCACACACACAGAGGCACACAGGCTACTCAGTTTCTCTGGGCTGTGATCAGGACATCAGGGACAGAGAGCCTTCCTTCCACATGTCCATTTTATTTATTGATGCCCTTCCCTGCCCTCCTGTGCTTCCCTTCATACCCTTCTATACTGCCTCGAGTTCTCTTGGGCTTTCCTTCTGTTTCTTATTCAAAGTGCGCTCTTCCCCTTTATTCTCTGTCTCTCTGTCTCTCTGTCTCTCTGTCTCTCTGTCTCTCTGTCTCTCTCTCTCTCTCTCTCTCTCTCTCTCTCTCTCTCTCTCAGCTGTGCTCAAGGTGGATCTCAGGAACCTGATCTGTAAGGAAAATTGTGATATCCCAGAACCCTTCAAGAGGTCTGTAAGGAACAATCATGGTCATATGCAACCTTGCTGTGTGCACCTAGTGGGTAGAAGCCCAAGGCAGTGTTGTATTCTTGGGTGAATCTCAAGAGAAGCAGCCAGAGGAGGGTGTGTTCTGAAGGATTCGCCAAAGAGACCAGGCAGTCAGCTTACCATCCAGGCCAGCTACGCTTTGAAGCCTCTTCACTGTGATGCTCAGCATCCCTGTGGTCAACAACTTCTGGATTCTCCTGACTGACTAGCTCACCAGGCCTAACAGGGAGAATAAGTTCACTGGTCGGCAAGGCCCCCTACCCTGTCCTGCCCTGCCCTGTCCAGGGATCACATGTGGAAAAATAGAGAAGTCACAGGTGCCACAATGTGTGCCCTAGGAGATTGCAGGATGTGTGCTTGTGTTTGTGTTTGTTTGTGTGTGTGTGTGTCCTTGAAGGGAAGCTAGGATGTGAGCGGCCAGAGGCAAGTCCATAGAGGACTCAGTGTGTAGCAATTATTATGGTGTTTAGGTCAGAGGTGATCATCAGAAGGACAGGGTGACATATAGTGGAAGCCCTTTAGGGCTTCATAACCCTTTGGCCCAAGCGCAAGGTCTGCAGTTTTCCAGGGTGGCTGGGTTGAGCTTGTGACATTCCATGAGACCAGTTAAGTGACATGGGACAATTTGAGTGACAACCATGTGAACGGTGGCAGGAACCTTCCTTGGGGGTCACCTGCCAGCCTGGCACCTCTGAGAACCCAGAGCAGGCTCAATCCAGTTGGAACTCCCTTTGAAGCATCGGAGTGGATGCTTGCAGAAGGCTTTCAAGAGTGAGATAGTTGGGAATCGATGGCCATGGCAGGGCTGTCTTGAGGATGCTGAGAGAGTGGTCTTCTTCTAGAGGCCATCCTGGAATATCTTGGCTGTGGGCAGCTGAGCCCTTGGAGACTCTCAGTGCTACTGGAAGGAAGGCTTCCTGCTGGAGAGTGACAAGCATTTGCCCAGTGATCACATTCTATATTTTACTTGTTCCCACACAGACCTATATACCCCAGATACTGTGGCTGAAACCTTGTAGATCACAGATGGAAAGGGAGAACTCAAGAGAAATGGAGCTACTAAGAGAGGTGGGACGAGGATCTGTAGATGATGTCTGTATGTCTTTTTGAATGTTTTTGCATGTAACCTATTGACTGGACCCATTTTCTCTAGGGAGAAATAGTTGTCTGTGCCCAAAAGAGAAAGGATGATAGTGCCTGATGTAGTTATTTGGAGCCTGAGACTTTTGTTAGTGGACTGGAGAGATGACCCAGTGGCTAAGAATCTCTGCTCTTCCAGATGTCCTGAGTTTAATTTCACAGCAAACACTCAATGGCTTACAGTCATATATAATGGAATGCAGGCAGGTGCACATGAAATAGGGGTTTCACACGTAAAATAAGTAAAACCTCTAGGAAAAATTGGAGACGTGACAGAAGAACTCAGGAGTGGGAATGTGCTGGTGGACTCCTGATGGGACAAGTGAAAATTGCTCCTTCTGCCTCCTTTCTAGGTGCCCTTTGGTCCACTTGGATCTCCTGAGAGAGCTGCACGCTGCATCTGTGCTGAGCCCTGGACACAGGGAGGTAGGTGGGTGTCTTGGGAGGACACAGAAAGAAAGATCCATGTCTGAGAACCACTTGGGGACTCTGAAGAATGGAACGGAAGAGTATAACATGTCCTGAGCAGTGCAGAGTGGGTAGGGTGGTCTGGGGCTGTGGGAGGGTTGGAGGCCTGAGCAGAAGAGAGAGATTGTGACAGACTTCCTGACAGCTCAGAATGGTTGCCTGGTTACCTTGTTGCCTTGCGCTGCCTAGTAAGTGGTTGGGTTGGGGGCTCAAGCCAGGGCCTGTTAGACCAGTGAGCAGATTGGGATGGAAAACTTCTTCTTTTGACATGTCCTTGTTCTCACATCAGCGGCGTGGTTGATCTGGCTCTGCATCAGGATGGGAGATGTCTGCGGCCTTCACGGGGCATCTGCTGATGTTGATCCTCCCCCCAGAGTCCAGGTGGCAGTGTACAGGAAGGAACACACGTGGGTCCACAGGCATGAACACCTGGGAAACGGGAGCCCTCACCAGTGCGCACAAGGCAGCCTGCCCTTTGCCTAGTCTCCACCCGGGAGCCTCCTACTGCCAGGTGAGAAGCCAGTGATGGTCTCAGTGTCCCCTGAGGCAGGTGGTCCTCTGCTTCATGGCATCTGTCAAAGTTCCCCTGTGCCCTTAACCGGGAATCTTTGTTGTGCCCATGGTCACAGGTGTCAGCACACCCATGAGAAGAAGTCTGGCAACTATAGTGGTTACCAGAGTGGGTAGCGTTATGCACAGAGCTGCTAGGTCTTCCAGGGGGCATGGCTATACTCTTGGTGTGTTTCTAAGGATCCTCCCCTATGGTCTATATTGGACTGAGGTTTTCTGTTGAGTTCCCTGAGGGTAGCCTACAGGAACACGTCCTCTCAACCATTCTCCAGCCCACAAACCCTTCAGGGGCTGCCGTGTGTCCTAAGAGGTGTGTGTTTGTCAGGGAGGTGCATTGTATCCCAGGAGTCCTCCTGACCTGTGCCTGCCTCCTCCTTCACATATCCCCTCTTCACCCCATCCTACCTCATCCTCCATATACCTACCTCTAATAACACGCATGGTACCACCATGGATACAAGCAGGCACCCAAGCTCAAACTTGCTTCCATTTGGGAAATCCTGCAGCCTGCCCAGAAATGCATCTCAGGCCTGTCTAGGAATAAAGCCTTGATGTCCATGCTAGAGTCTTTTAACAGCCTGTTGCTTTTTTTGACTCTGCAAGGTCTGAGGGAGTGTGCCCATCACCTGCTGTTCCTTCCATCTCCTGTGCACTGCTCTGATCAAGATGAATTATTTTAATGATCTCTGCTTCAGTTCCCCTGCATGTCTGCAGGTGGCAGAATGGGTCCTGATAATGTGGTGCACTGTTCTTGGATGGACAGGGAGGATGCATTTCTCCTGAGCTCTTCTTGGGCCAGGAGACATATAGGAAGAAGCAGGTTAGTTGTAACCCACGGCCAATACCGAACGCCACAGGACTTGGCTAGCAGGACTGTTCAAGCACAGCCTCCAGATCCACTGTAGATGGCCATGTTGGCCAGGGTGACTGGACCTCTCTACACAGGACCTGCAGCAGGGGCTGCATCTCGGTTTATGTGGAAAACAGCTCCTGTCTTGCTGCCCTTGTTTGTGCACAAGGCCACTCTTTCACCTCCATAGTTTTGGTAGTGGAGTCTCCTCTACAACCAGAGCTGGCTTAGCTCACTTCTAGGACACCCACCCATACACACATATACACACACAGGCATGCATATAGGAATAGGCATGCACAATCGAACGCGCGCACGCGTACACACACACACACACACACACACACGCTACTCAATTTCTCTGGACAGTGATCAGGATCTCAGAAACAGAAAGCCTTCCTGGCCAAATGTCCATTTTATTTACTGAACCCCTCCCCTGCCCTCCTCAATCTCTCTTAGTACCCTCCTATTCAGTAACTCCTCTCTATCTATCTATCGATCTATCTATCTTGGAGCAGTGCTACTGGTGGAACTGGGGGACCCTGATCTGTCCAGAAAGGAGTGATATCCCAGAACCCTACAAGGCATGAGAACAATATCAAGGTCATATGCAACCTTGCTCTGTGTACCTAGTAGGCCAGGACCTGAGGCAGTGTTGTGATTTGTGGTGCATCTTAACAGAAGCAGCCAGAAGAATTTGTGGACTGAAGGATGTTCTATAGGTTCCAGGCAGTCAGCTTACCATCCAGGCCAGGTACACTATGAAGACTCTTCACTTCGATGCCCAGCATCCATACAGGCAATATGTTGGTGGCTTCTGCTGACTGGCTAGCTCACCTGGCCTACTAGGGATAAGTGTTTCAGGGCATGACAAGGCCCCTGTCCTGTCCTTGCCTGCCCTGTCCAGGGATCTCAAGTGGAAAATAAAGAAGGCACTGGTGCCAGAGTCTGGGATCTTATAAGCCTGGGAGGTAGGTGTGTGTGTGTGTCTCTCTGTGTGTGTGTGTGTATGTGTGTCTGTGTGTGGGTGTGTCTATTTGTGTGTTGATTCTCTGTGTGTCTCCTGGAATGGAATCAAGGATGTGAGCAGACAGAGGCAAGTCTATAGAGGACCCAATGTGTAGCAATTATTATGGTTTTTAGGTCAGAGGTGATCGTCAGAAGGACAGGATGGCATGTAGAGGAAGCTCTTTAGGGCATCATCTCTGTGGCCCAAGAACAAGGTCTGCAGTTTTCCAGGGTGGATGGTTGAGCTCATGAAGTTCCATGAGACTTGGTGCTTTGGACCAGTTAAGTGACAACCACGTGGAAGGTGACAGGACCCTTCCTTGGGGGTCCCCTGCCAGCCTGGCACCTCTGAGCATTCAGAGCAGGCCCAATCCCGATGGAACTCCCTTTGGAGCATCAGAGTGGATGCTCTCAGTAGGCGTCCAAGAATGAGAACTAGAAAACAATGGCAGTGGCATGGTTGTCTCGAGGATGCTGGGAGAGTGGTCTTCTCCTAGGGGCCATCCTGGAAGGTCTTGGCTAAGTGCAGCTGGGCCCCTGGAGACACTTAGTGCTACTGGAAGGATGGCTTCCTTTTGGAGAGAGACAAGCATTTGCCCAGTGATCATATTCTGTATTTCACTTGGTCTCCTGGGTACTGCAGCTGAAATTGTGTGGATCACCGATGGAGAGAAAGAGGGTGGAGTGAGGAGGAGCTAGATATCGACAGACAGACAGACAGACAGACAGACAGACAGACAGACATACAGACCGAGATAGAAATAGATACAGGCGGAGAAAGAGGAAGAGAGAGACAGGGAGTGACAGAGGGAGGGTAAACGAGTGTCTGTAGATGATCTGTGTTTGTATTTGTAGGTGTCTTTTTCTGCAGCCTGTAGACCAGACCCATCTTCTCTAGGGAGAAACAATTGTCTGTGCTATGGGTCTGGGCCCTAAGAGAAAGGACGATAGTGCCTGGTGTAGTTTTTTTGTGAGGAGTCTGAGACTTTTGTTTGTAGAGGACTGAGAGATGGTTCAGTGGCTAAGAGCACTGTCTGCTCTTTCAGAGGTCCTCAGTTCAATTGCCGGCAAATGCTTGGTGGCTGATAGTCCTCTATACTGGAATCTGATATCCTCTTCCAACAAGCTCGTGCACACATAGATAGGGCATTCACAGATAAAATGAGTAAAGTCTTTTGGAAAAAAAGGTAGTGGTAGTCTCCATGTCCTTCCCTCTCATCTCATCTCCTGTACCTTACTAACCATCCTACCCTTCT
>CAJRSG010004820.1:0-11916 GCA_907169655.1 Acomys percivali | reverse complement strand
AAAGGGATCAGGATAGATTATTTAAGTTAATAGAGATGAGATATGATAGATATTGATTTTCATTCAGAAAATTAGACCCAACAAGATAGGAAAGTTCTTTATTTCAAATTTGACAAACATAAATAGCCAAATCACTATGAGAGAACATTTATATAACTCATGATTGTCCCATAGGTCTTCATGCTGTATATAGTTATTTTATTCATGTACAATAATATAAATGTATATGTTTAAAAAGAAGCATAATAAATAAGAATTAAAAGAAGCAAAAAAATAAATAAGTAAATAAATGAAATGAAATACATATATATCTTAAATATTAAGTAATAAAAGAAAACCATATAAATTTATTGGTAAGAATGTAAAATAGAATTCAAAATAAGTATTAAAATTACAAGTATAGGAGATAGTATCTAAATTGTAGCAAAAATTACTTTAAATGTGACTAATTTTCCTGTATTAACTAAAAGACTGAGATTAACAGGGAACTAAAAACGCATACTATCAAAAACTAAATTTAAATATAAAGACACAACTATGTTAAAAGTAAAGGGACAGACAGCCCAAAATGGAGTATGAATACCATGCTCAGGGACAGAAAATATATAAGAGCCTGAGGTGGTGCATGGCTGCAAGGAAACACAGCAGGAACACTGAACAGATGAAGTCACAGTAGTTGTGACACCATCTACAAGACTGTGAACTTCTAAAACAGACCACATCCCAGTATAGAGAAAGAAGGCTCTACTGAGAACTGAAAATGGCTAGTAGAGAAAGGGTCAACTTTCTCTAAAATTGTAGGCCTCACAAGTCTACTACATCCTAAAAGAAGATCACTCACCCAAGAATATTTGCTTAGCATTAATAGGCCTTGATGGGGTTAAAAATCACAGATCTGAGTGGGAAAGTAAGAAGTGGTAAAAATAGAAAATGAGGGAAAGATGAATATGATCAAGACACATTGAACAAAATTCTCAAGAATTACTTTTTTATAATTAAAGGAAGGGAGAGCCTGGAGATTTAGCTTAGAGGATAAAGTGTTTGTAAAACACCAAGAAAGCTTGGGTTCCAGTGCCTGTGGGACACATCTCTAATCCAAGACTTGGGAGGCAAAGGCAGGTGAGTCAGAAGTTCAAGGTCATTCTCAGCTACATAGATAATAAGATAATAAATTGAAACAGAATTTCTCAACAAAATATTTGTAAATCAAGTTGAACAGTATCTAAACTAAAGATCTATACCTACAGATAGTTTGCCATAACTAGACTAAGTGTTTGAAAATTATCTTAAGTGATTTATCACGTCACCAACCTCAAAAAGAAAAATTATATGAAAAATTAAAAATTCTTATATGTAAAGTGAAACATTCTTTATACAACACTTATTTTTATTTTTCCTTTTCTTGTTTAGTTTTTTTCTCAGCCATAAAAAACACAAGTGCACTTGAGTAACATTATACAGGCTGAGCAGGTTATAGGTAGGAATATATAAGGATACATACATGTTTATAGTAAAAAAAAATCAATAAAAATGAGCTCAAGAATTTGAAAAAGAGCAAGAGGGATATATGGGAAGGTTTAAAGGAGGAAAGAAAAGGAAGAAGTTGTATAATTATAATCTCAGACCTAAAAAAGATATGAGAATAGGAGAGCTAGGTGGGAAGAGGAAAGGGATGGATGGGCATGAGAGGAAATAAGTGATAGCAGGGAGATGATAATGGTTGAAATACATTGTCAAGAATGTGTGCTCAAACTACTGTACCAATAAAAGATAATGCATGCAGTAAACCTAGAACATTCTCCACAGTTGTCTGAAAACCAAGGACTGACTCCCACATCATTTCTGGTGTCCTCTTTTTACCACTTCCCCTGGTGAGGAGACCTGGAGATATTGAGAAGAAGAGGAAGCAGGCTCCACAGCCTAGCAGTGCCTCCCAAGATTTTGGGAGAGGGTAGGCAGGACTGAGGGGAAAGGGCAGGCAACTAACCAGCTGCCCAAACCCAGAAAGACTGAGCCACCTCAGGTGTGAGGTCTGAACATAACTTGGCAGAACATAACCTAGCTACCAGCCCCAGAAGACTGTCCCTGTACAATAGGGCAAAACTGACCCAACCTAGCCAGAGTGCACAGCATAGCAGGGCCTCCCATGCTCTCAGGAAAGGCTTGGCAGAACTGAGGGGATAGGGCAGAAATATAACCAACCTACAACAATCAGAATGCAGTAGCCTCTCTCTCCCTGGAAAGCAGAGCCTAGGCCCCACTGCATGGATGAATCAGGCAGAAATCTAAACAACTACTAGATGCCAGCAGAGGTTCTGGCACTCTATGGTGATCTGAACCTAAATCCCAAAGCCCCAAGGCCTGAGGGCAGGGTATTCAAAGCTCAGGCAAAGACAGGATAACCAGCCCTACATATACTACTGCCAGCTGATCCTGGGGCTACAGAGCACTAGCATCTAACTCTGCCGACCCAGTGAGGAGCCCAGGGTGTGAAGAAAAGTCTTCTGGGGCCGAAATCAGGTCACCTCACAGTTCCAGTAAAGAGTTCCCTGATCCCCACAGGCAAATACCCTCGACCTACAATCACTCACCAACAATCCACTCTCAATAACCAGTGAAGGAAAACAGAAGCTACCTCCCAAAATCAGAGATAGCAAGATGATGTAAGGCCAGCATATAAACATAAAAAACAAAAACAAAACAATGTGGCATCTCCAGACCCCAGCTATCCCAAAGAAAGCAACCATGAAAACTCAAACACAATTGAAATACAAGAAAATGACCTTAAATCCTTAGTAATAAAGATGATAATGGAAGAAACCAATAAAATCCATAAATAAATGCAGAAAGATGCAGCCAAACAGGTTGAACACATAAAAGAGGCCTAATAGAGATGCAATGGAAGAAATTCAGGAAAATACAAACAATCATATGAAGGAAATCAATAAAATAGTTCAAATCTGAGGCCTATTAAGAAACATTGGAAGAAAATCAGGAACATACAAACAATCATGTGAAGGAAATCAATAAAACAATTCTAGATCTGAAGATGAAATTAGAAACAATGATAAAGGCACAGACAGAAGTAAAATGGGAATGACAGACCTTAGTGAAGAAAATTAGCAACATAGAGGTGAGTTTCTTTTACAGAATCCAAAAGATGGAGGAATAAATCTCGGGACTAGAAGATACCATCTTAGAACTTGAAGCAACCGTCAAAGAAAATTCTAAATCTGAAGATTCCTGACGCAAAACACCCAAGAAATCAAGGACACCATGAAAAGACAAATCTGAGGATAATAGGCATTGAGGAAAGACAAAAAACCTGACACCAAGGCCCAGAAAATATCTTCAACAAAATCATATAAGAAAATTTCCCCAATTTAAAGAAAAAGATGCATATAAACATACAAGAGGCCTAAGAACACCAAATAGAATAGACAGAAAAGAAAATCTACCCATCACATAATAATCAAAACACAAAACATACAGAACAAAGAAAAATATTAAAAGCAGCAAGGTAAAAAGGCCAAGTAACATATAATGGCAAAACTATCAGAATTACACCCAACTTCTCAGCAGAGACCATAAAAGCCAGAAGGGACTGCACAGAGGTCCTGCAAACCCTAAAAGGCCACAGATGCCAAGCAAGACTACTACACCCAGCAAAACTATCAATAACCGTTTATGGTGGAAAAAAGATATTCCATGACAAGAATATATTCAAACAGTACCTATTTGCAAATCCAGCACTACAGAAGTTACCAGAAGGAAAACTCTAACCCAAAGTGACTAACTACAACAAAAATTACATGGGAAAAAGATAAATACAACATCACAAAAATATAACCATACGAACTCTCTACTACAACCAACATAAAAATAAAGGGACTTAACAGTCACTGGTCATTAATATCCCTCAACATCAATGGTCTCACTTCTCCAGTAAAAAGGTACAGACTAACTGAATGGATGCATAAACAATACCCAACATTCTTCTGCATCTCACCCACAAGGATAGACAATACCTCAGGGTAAAAGGCTGGAAAAAAAGTATTCCAGGCAAAGAGACACAGGAAGCAAGCTGGCATAGCCATTTTAATATCTAATAAAATAGGCTTTCAACCAAAGTTAATCAAAAGAGATGAAGAAGATCACTTCATAATTATCAAAGGTAAAGTCAACCAAGATGACATCACAATTCTAAACATCTACGCTCCTAATCCATGGACACCCACATTTGTAAAAGAACTATTAACAAAGCTTAAACCACACATCGATCCCCACACATTAATAATGGGAGACTCCAACACCCCACTTTTACCAGAGCATGGGTCATTAAAACAGAAACTAAACCAAGAAATAATGACACTAACATATGTCATGAATCAAATGGATCTAACATATATCTACAGAACTTTTCACCCAACAACAAAGGATTATACCTTCTTCTCAGCACCCCATGGAACCTTCTCCAAAATTGATAATGTAGTAGGTCACAAAGCAAGCCTCAACATATTCAAGAAGAATGAAATACTACCTCGTATTTCAATATGACCTCAGATCACCGTGGTCTAAGGCTGAACTTCAACAACAACAGAAATAACAAAAAGCCTACACAGACATGGAAACTAAACAACTCCCTACTTAATAACACCTATGTCAGGGAAGAAATAAAGAAAGAAATTAAGGACTTCCTGTAATTCAATGAATATGAAAAAACAGCATATCCAAATCCGTGGGACACACTGAAAGCAAACACACAGTGCTAAGAGAAAAATTCACAGCACTAAGTGCCTTTATACAGAAATTGGAAACATCCCACATAAGCAATTTGCAACTCATCTGGAAGCCCTAGGAAAAAAGAAGCAGAAACACCCAAGAGGAGTAGATGTCTGTAAATAATCAAACTCAGGGCTGAAATCAATGAATTTGAAACAAAGAGAACAATTCAAAGAATCAACAAAACCAAGAGCTGGTTCTTCAGAAAATCAACAAGATATACAAACCATTAGCCAAACTAATAAAAGACATAAAGGCACTATCCAAATTAACAAAATCAGAAACAAAAAGGAATACATAGCAACAGACACTGAAGAAATACAAAAAAAATCATAAGATCCTACTTCAAAGTTATATGTCACAAAATTTGAAAATCTAAGGGAAATGGACAAATTCCTCGACTGATTCCACTTGCCAAAATGAAGACCAGATAAACAAACTCCTATTTCTCCTACAGAATTTGAAGCAGTCATTAATGCTCTCCTAAGCTTAAAAAAAAAAAAAACACAAAACTCAGGACCAGATGGTTTCAGCACAGAATTCTATCAGATCTTCAAAGAGGAACTAACACTGATATTCTTCGAGCTACTCCAAAAGATAGAAATAAATGGAACATTACCAAATTCAATCCATGAGGCCACATTCACAAAGACACAACAAAGAAAGATAATTTCAGACCAATTTCTCTTATAAACATTGATGCAAAAATACTGAATACAAGAATATATCAAAGATATCATTCACCATGACCAGGTAGTCTTCATTCCAGGCATGCAGCGATGGTTTAATATACAAAAATCCATCAATGTAATCCACAGTATAAAAAACTGAAAGAAAAAAGCCACATGATCAGATTAGATGCAGAAAAAAAATTGATAAAATCCAACACCCATTCTTGTGTAAAGTCTTGGAGAGAACAGGGATATAAGGTACATACCTCAACATAATAAAGGCTATATACAGCAAGCCAATAGACAACCTCAAATTAAAGGAAGAGATATTCAAGGAAATTCCTCTAAAATAAAGAATCAGGCAAGGCTGCCTACTTTCTCCATAACTCTTCAATATAGTTTCTTGAAGTTCTAGCCAGAGCAATAAGACAACAAAAGAAGATCAAGGGAATACAAATGGGAAAAGAGGAAGTCAAATTATCCCTATTTGGAGATAATATGATAGTGTACATAAGTGACCCCCAAAATCACACCAGAGAACTCCTACATCTGATAAACACCTTAAAAAATGGCTGGATACAAAATTAACCCAAAAAAGTTAGTAGCCTTCCTATATACAAATGACAATTGTACAGAGGAAGAAATTAGGAACACTACACCTTCATGATAGCCACAAGCAATATAAAATATCTAGGAGTAACTCTAATGAAGCAAGTAAAGGATTTGTTTGAAAAAAAATCTTCAAGATATTGAAAGAACAATTCTCAACTTCATATGGAGAAACAAAAAGCCCACAATAGCAAAAACAAACCTATACAATAAAAGATCCTCTGGGGGAATCTCCATACCTGATCTCAAGTTATACTATAGAGTAACAGTAATTAAAACAGCACGGTACTGGCACAGCAATAGGCTAGTGGATCAATAGAATCGAATTGAAGACCCAGATATGAATCCACACACATTTGATCACTGGATTTTTGACAAAGAAGCCAAATCCATTCAATGGAAAAAAGACAGCATCCTCAACAAATGGTGCTGGTCTAACTGGATGTCTACATGTAGAAAAATGCAATTAGACCCCTATTTGTCACCATGCACAAAACTCAAGCCCAAGAGGATTAAAGACCTCAACCTAAAACCAGAGACATTAATCCAGTTAGAGGAAAAAGTGGGGAAGAGTCTGGAACACATAGGCACAGGAGACAACTTCCTGAACAGAACACCAACAGCCCAGGCCTTAATGTCAACAATTAATAAATGGGACCTCATGAGGCTGAGAAGCTTCTGTAAGGCTGGAGATACTGTCAAGAGAACAAAGCAACAGCCTACAGACTGGGAAAAGATCTTCACCAACCCTACATCTGACAAAGGTCTAATATCCAAAATATATAAAGAACTCAAGAAATTAAACACCACCAAACCAAATAACCCAATTAAGAAATGGGGCTTGGAACTAAACAGAGAATTCTCAACAGAAGAATATCAAATGGCTGAGAAACACTTAAAGGAATGCTCAACCTTCTTAGTCATCAGGGAAATGCAAATCAAAACAACTCTGAGATTCCATCTTACACCCATCAGAATGGCTAAGATCAAAAACTCAAGTGACACCACATGCTGGAGAGGATGTGGGGAGAGAGGAACACTCCTTCATTGCTGGTGGGAATGCAAACTAGTACAACCACTTTGGAAATCTATCTGGCTCTTTCTCAGAAAAATGGGAATAGGGCTTCCTCAAGACCCAGCTATTCCACTCCTTGGAATATACCCAGAAGATGCACTACCACACAACAGGGACATATGCTCAACCATGTTTATAGCTGCCTTATTCATAATAGCCAGATCATGGAAACAGCCTAAATGTCCCTCAGTAGAAGAATGGATAAAGAAACTGTAGTACATCTACACTATGGAATACTACTCAGCTATTAAAAACAAGGAATTTCCGAAATTTGTGGACATATGGATGGAACTAGAAAGTATCATAATGAGTCAGTTCACACAGAAGCAAAAAGAGTTAAATGGTATATACTCACTTATATCGAGACACTAGTCCAAAGGGTATGTCCCCATGAAAAACTTTACCTACCAGGAAAGTGGGTCAGAGGGGAGGACATCCTATTGAGACTTTAGGGGTGAGAAGCCTGGGAGAATGAGGAAATAGAAGAATCCAGTGGGTCCTGGAAAACTACAGGCGGGTCTGGGCCCTGGGGTCCTCCTCAAACTATGGCACCAGCCAAGGAAAATAAAAGCAGTAAACTTCGAACCCCTACCCAGACTAGCCAGTGGACAGGACATTCTCCACTGTCAAGTGGAGAAGGAGATCTGACTTTCACACAAACTCTGGTACCCCATATTTGACCATGTCCCTTGGATAGGGACGTGTGGTGGCGCTCAGAGGAAGAATAACAGGTCACCAAGAAGAGACTCAATACCCTATGAGCATATACAGGGGGAGGAGGTCCCCCTCAGTCACAGACATAGGAGAGGGGAGTAAGGGAGAAGCAGGAGGGAGGGAGGAATGGGAGGATACAGGGGATGGGCTAACAACTGAGATGTAATATGACTAAATTAATAAAAAAAAGAAAAAATCTTCAAATCTCTAAAGAAGGAGATTGAAGATGACATCAGAGGATAGAAAGGTCTCCCTTATTTGTGAATCAGGAGAATTAACATAGTAAAAATGGCCATCCTACCAAAAGCAATTTACAGGTTCAATGCAATCCCTATCAAAATACCTACAAACGTTTTAAAGATACTGAAACATTGATTCTCAACTTCATATGGAAAAACAAAAAACCTGGAATAGCTAAAACAATCCTCTACAATAAAACATCCTCCAGAGGAGTCTAAATATCTGATCTCAAGCTGTACAATAGAGCAACAGTAATTAAAACATCATGGTACTGGCACAGCAATAAGCTGGTTGATCAATAGAATCGAATTGAAGACCCAGAAATGAATTCATATACATATGGTCACTTGATATTTGACAAAGAAGCCAAATCTATTCAATGGAAAAAGGGTAGCCTCTTCTACAAATAGTGCTGGTCTAACTGGATGTCTACATGTAAAAATATGCAATTAGACCCATATTTCTCACCTTGCACAAAACTCATGTCCAGGTGGATTAAAGACCTCAACATAAAACCAGAGACACTAAGTCACTTAGAAGAAAAAGTAGGGAAGAGCCTGGAACACATTAGCACAGGAGACAACTTGCTGAACAGAACAACAGCCCAGGCCTTAATGTCAACAATTAATAAATGGGACCTCATAAGGCTGAGAAGTGTCTGTAAGGCAGGAGACACACTCAACAGAACAAAGTGACAGCCTACAGACTGGGAAAAGATCTTCACCCACCCTGCATCTGACAAAGGGCTAGTATCCAAAATATATAAAGAACTCAAGAAATTAAACATCACCAAACCAAATAACCCAATTAAGAAATGGGGCTCAGAATTAAACAGAGAGTTCTCAACATAAGAATATCAAATGGCTGAGAAACACTTAAAGAAATGCTCAACCTCCTTAGTCATCAGGGAAATGCAAATCAAAACAACTCTGAGATTCCATCTTACACCCATCAGAATGGCTAAGATCAAAAACTCAAGGGACACCACATGCTGGAGAGGATGTGGGGAGAGAGGAACATTCCTTCATTGCTGGTGGGAATGCAAACTAGTACAGCCACTTTTGAAATCTATCTGGTGCTATCTCAGAAAACTGGGAATAGGGCTTCCTCAAGATCCAGCTATTCTACTCCTTGGAATATACCCAGAAGATGCTCCAGCACACAACTAGAAAATTTGCTCAACCATGTTCATAGCAGCCTTATTCATAATAGCCAGAAGATGGAAACAGCCTAAGTGTCCCTAAGTAGAAGAATGGATAAAAAAACTGTGGTACATATACACTATGGAATACTACTCAGCTATTAAAAACAAGGAATTCCCGAAATTTGTGGATAAATGGATTGAGCTAGAAATGATCATAATGAGTGAGTTAACCCAGAAGCAGAAAGACTCAAATGGTATATACTCACTTATATCTGCATACTAGCGCAAGGGGCATGTTCCACAAAAGCCTCCACTTACCAGGAAACTGGGACAGAGGGGAGGACATCCTATTGGGACTCTAGATGAGAGAACCATGTGAGAATAGCATTGTAGAAGGATCCAGAGGGTCCTAGAAACCTACAAGTAGAACATTATGTTAGGCAGATTTGGGCCCAGGGGTCTCACTCAAACTAAGGCACCAGCCAAGGACAAGACAGGCGGTAAACTTTAAACCCCTACCCAGATCTAGCCAATGGTCAGAACATTCTCCACAGTTGAGTGGAGAGTGGGGTCTGACTCTCACACGTACTCTGGTGCCTCATATTTGACCATGTCCCCTGGAGGTGGAGACCTGGTGGCACTCAGAGGAAGGATAGCAGGTTACCAAGAAGAGACTTGATACCCTATGAGCATATACAGGGGTAGGAAATTCCCCCTCAGGAACAGTCATAGGGGAGGGGAATAAGTGGAAAATGGGAGGGAGGGAAGAATGGGAGGATACAAGGGATGGGATAACCATTGACATGTAACAAGAATAAATTAATGAAATAATTTTTTAAATGGATAAAGGAACTGTGGTACATTTACACTATGGAATACTACCAGCTATTAAAAACAAAAAAAGCCCGTAATTTGTGGACAAATGGAAGGAACTAGAAATGATAATACTGAGTGAGTTAACCCAGATGCAGAAAAACTCACATTGTATATATGCAATTATAATTGGACACTAGCCAAAAAGGGATGTCCCATGAAAGTCTTCACTTACCAGGAGATTGGGATAGATGCAAGGACTTCCTATTGGAAGTCTAGGTGAGAGAAGTATGGGAGAATGGGAACACAGAAGAACCCAGAGCATCCTAGAAGCCTACATGAAGAACTTCAGGATGGTTGGATCTGGACCCAGGGACGTCTACTGAAACTACTACACCAACCAAGGACAATACATTCAGCCAACATTGAACTCCTACTCGGATCTAGCCAATGAACAGTACATTCTCCACAATTGTGCAGAGAGCCAGGACAGATTCTGACATGAACTCTGGTGCACCATATTTGACCACTTCCACTTCATGGAGAGGCCTGGTGGCACTCAGAGAAGGGATAAGCAGGCTACCAAGATGAGCCTTGATGGCCTGGGACCGTATGGTGGGGAAGGAGTCCCCTTCCATCACAGACCTAGGATAGGGGAACAGGATGAAATCGGGAAGGTGGAAGGAATAGAAGAACACAAGTGAGAGGAAAACAATTTAGATGTAATCTGAATAATTAATTAAATAAAAAAAATAAATAACTTTCATCTAAAATAAGCAAGAAAATGTGGAAATTTAACTAAAAAAGGAACAACCCAATCTGAAAATGAAGAAACTCTACACAGATAAATCATCAAAGGTATAAACAAACAGTATTTAACTAATGAAACATGTATAAAATTATTGTTACTTTTATAATTGCATATGGAAGCTAAAAGGCACCACACATTCTAAAAAGGCTAAAGTGCAAAACTATGACTGTACCTGGTGAGAATGAGGATGATTCTCACATCACGTTCCAATCTTGCTAATGAAATGCAAATGGTGGTCATTTTTCAAGATTAATTAGCACTTTATTTAAAATCCAAGTGACTGTTTATTGTACAGTCAAGCAATTACAGTTCATGTTCTGTCCCAATTAAGTTCAAAACTTTTGAAGCTAAGTCCCTACTGCTAAAGATGCTACACACTTTGTAGGACCCAAAGGAATTGAGATGGTACTTACACAAATGCTCCCTGAGCAATATTTTTCATAGTGTGGGAAGGTTCTATGCAAGCTGCCAAGAGAGGAAATCAATCAATAGTCACATCCAGCTGCAATACCTATGAACAACATGACCTGCATGGCAAGGTCACTAAAGGTGTGATGGTGGCACTTACACAGCTCACTAACTGGACTTAAGGCTCACTCAATAGGGTGGAAATCACACAATACTATAAACCCAGCCAACTTCCTCTGGATCATGAATTTGTCGGTCTTAGCAGTGAACCGACAACTGCCACTTTCATACATGATTATAATTCCCAACTGCATTCTATATGCTTAACTTTATACCCACAGATAAGTGCAGATCACATGTTACATACAAGAAGCTTCCTTTTAAAGAAGGCAGAAACCATCGCCAGTTCCATTGTGTTGCCTCGGGGAGATACAGGCCCTGTCCTACTTAATGCTACTGCCAGTGAGAGGTTAGTATAATTCTCCTGCTTATATGATCTCGGGACTGTGCTCACTCTACCTCATAGCAGATGAGTGGTAGAGCCAGTTCTCCCATGCTCGCACCCTCGGGGCAGATCATCTGTGCCCCATCCACCAGAGCCAGCTCTGCTCTGCTGTCCTGGGAAAGATATTGGGTTTGCTCTCCTGAG
>CAJRSG010004788.1:0-11820 GCA_907169655.1 Acomys percivali | reverse complement strand
ACATAGAATTTATCCAATGGCCATGAGGTGATACTGTTAATTTTATTTTCAGGGTCTACTGACTTTCAAGGATGTGGCCATAAACTTTTCCAAGGAGGAGTGGGAATGTCTAGACTCTGCCCAGAGGGCTTTGTACAGAGATGTCATGCTGGACAACTACAACAACCTGGTTTCTGTGGGTGAGAATATTTTTATTCCATGCTTGGTACTTCATCTTAGGGATGTCTAAAGCTTCTACTAGCTGATATTCTGACTTGACTTCCACTCCTTAGTTTATCTCATAAGTTTTTACAGGTATTGATTACTGTCTTATATATACCTAACTTCTTATATCCCTTTACCTCGAGTTTACATTTAGCCTAATAATAATTCAACCTTTTATAACTTTTGTGCTGGTATCCAGTAGCACTTATATGTGAATCCACATTGAATCCCATAGTTATCATGTTTTTACTATTATTTTACTTAAATTTTTCATTTCAATGTCATTTTAAAGAAAATTAAATACAGAATTTTCAAATGTTGAGTTATGAAGAGCCTAAAATGTACTGAAAATAATGGAGAACTAGTAAGTCATTCGTGTATACTTTCTTCTTTTCCATCTTCCCTATTTGGCACAATCCTGTGCTAGTACACAGCTACATAGAATGGTGTGTCTGTATTTCATTTTGAATTCACAGGCATTTCTGTTGCAAAAGCAGAGGTATTAAGATGTCTTGAACAAAACAAAGAACCCTGGATTGATGATAAAGAGGAGATTGAAGAAAAAGAACCAGGTAAGATGAAATAAAATGACACAGCATGTGAGGACTCTAAACCCAGGAGCATTCTAGACCTGAAGACTGTTTAGACAACATTTTCAACCTAAGAAATTCTTTTAGAACAAAGTACGAAATGTATAGTACAGCGTGGATCTTATATGACCTTTAAGTTTTTTACCTTATTAGTGTTGATCTGAAATGCATTATATTATAGACATTTGAAAACTAGTAGATTGTTTTGTGTTCTAATTACTGAAAATACTGAAAATATTTTTGTTTTACATGAATGATTAATTATTTGGGTGTTTCCATTACTTATGCCTTTAAATGGTTTTTATAACGAATATTTTGCACTTAGTTTTTCTCTCTTTCACATTTTCCAAACTAGCAGGGCTTTCCTCATTAACTCAATGTCATGATATCTCCCCCCTCTCTCTCTCTCTCTCACTCTCTCTCTCTCTCTCTCTCTCTCTATATATATATATATATATATATATGTGTGTATGTGTGTGTGTGTGTACATATATCACATACACACAGAGAGAGAGAGAGAGAGAGAGAGAGAGACATAGAGAGAGATAGAAAGAGAGAGAAGAAAGAATAGAAGCTAAAATGGATTTAAACGTGGAATTGGGGTTGTGCTAGTAACTTCTCCCAAAGATTTGGCATAATATATAAATAATATATCCAATGGTTTTATATATATATATATATACCCTTATTTTCCTCTCTCAATATATATATTACCACAAATGGGTTCTAGCTTGGTTGACAATTTGTACCTATTTCCCCTTCTCAAAGCAGGATTTGACTAATATGTGTCAAGAGCAATTTCTTTTTTGGTCGAATATATTTTTTCCGTTGTAAGCCTTTTGTATGTTACAATGTATCTCTCTGTTTAGGTTGGAGAAAATTTCTTTTTCAATTTTGTTAAAAATATTTTCTGGTCTTGGAGCTTGTCATCTTCTTTTTTGTCTATAACTATTAAACTTATACTTAGGTTTTGTCTTTTCCTCATGTCCTTTATTTGTTGGATGTTTTGGGTAACGAACTTTTTTCAATTTAATATTTTCTTTGACAGATATATCTATTTCTTCAATTGTGTCTTCTGTGCCTGAGATTATTTCCTCCATCACTCATATTTTGTTGGTGATGCTTACCTCTGCATTTTCTATTATAATTTTAAGTTTCCCAATTCCATTTTTTCATCAGTTTGTGTTTACTTTATTTAGTCTATTTTCCTTTTCAGGTCTTGAACCATTTTATTAATGTCCTTCACCTGTTTTATCATATTTTCCTATATTTCTTGTATGGGTTTATTTATACCTTTTTGAAAGGATTCTATTGTATTCATAAACATAGATTTAAGGCCATTTTCCTGAGTTTCAGTTGTGTTTGTGTGTCCAGCGCATGTTTTATTAGGGTAGTTGGAATGTGTTGGTGCCATATTGCCATAGGTTTTGGTGCCCTTTAGCCATCTGGTTGTTCCTTGCTTTGGCTGATTGTTCCTGGATATCTCTTGGCTTTTAGAGCATGCAGGAAGAGCCATTGGTCCTATGCTGGGATCTGGATCTCCTCCAATAGCCTGTATCGTTTCACATCAGGCTGTGTCCCAGTTGGACCTATAGTCAGGTGATTGGGATAAGGGTCTGACATGTTTGGTTCTCAGAACTGGCAGGTCTCTTCAAGATGGCTATTAGTACTGTGAAAAATAGGCTAGTGTGTTTCTCAGAATTCCAGGAGAATTCAGAAGGCCAGAGCATAGAACTGTTTCTTCTTGCAACTTGGATACCATTGTTTCTCTAGGGGACATGAGAGATTGATGGCATTTTGGGGTAGGCTCCACTGTGCAGCCAACTGCGTGCTCTGCACTCACTGAGCTCCTGATTCTCAGACTCTATGCTTGCTGGATGCCTCCATTTAGGAACGGTACCCTGTCTACTCCTATTGTCTAGCAGATATTAACATTAAGAAAATTAGAACTGCAGGCCAGATGCTCAAACCATGTCCCTGGTTCCCAGAAAATGTTTTTGCTAGCTGCAGCCATGTGTTTTTGTAACCCAGGTTTGGGTAGGCTGGAAGGTACTGGGTGACTAAAACCTGGGACAGTGTGCCTCTTGAACCTGGGTATCAGCCATATGGGGCTTGGTTGATGTGCCCATAGTCCCTAGGATGCCTCCTCTTATCCAGGAAATACAAGCAATGCTGTTTCAGAGTCCACAACTTGGCTACCCACTTGGTCCACTCTCTCTCCATCCGTGCTACTCACACACCATGCATGCCTTGTAGCAACATCTTTGAGTGATACTTTTTAAATATTTGTCAAAAATTTTCTTTTTTTTATATTTATCTTTTGTTCCATTCTGGTTGAGAAACTACTCCACATTTCTCCCATTATATTACATTTCATCTGCAGGCTGGATTTTCTAAAGAATAGTGTTCATATATATGAAACAATATACAATGATAAAAAAGAAGAACACTTACAGAGGACTTTTTGTGTACTTGTAAGTACACATATCCATTTATCTGCACACACACAAACACACACACACACACACACACACACACACACACACCCAAACTTGAAGACATAGTAGCAAATTCTAAGTAAAACATTTTTTTAACATTAAAATGAGAGTAGGGACCATAGAATGTTCCCTGAGTGATGCTGGAGCGAAGAAGCAATGGTAAATGTAATGAATTTTCACTTCAATACAAATTTATTTTAAGTTATGCTTGACTGTTAAAATGTCAGGTCTGGAACTTCATATTTTAATTTAAAATAAAGATATATATATAGAGTACTGTGGATTCAAATTTGATTTTAGGGTCATAAAGATGTTTAACTTGTTAAGAATTCGTTGGTTTCTAACGATCTTATTAGTCTTAGTGAATATTCCTTAATGTTTTTGAAAATTTTGAAACTTTTTTTTTCATGTACTGGGCATGGATTTTACATGATACACTAAAATTTTTATCATGTTTTCTCCTGTGTTCTTAATAATATTCTCTATGATTTTAAAATTATTGACAAATCTTGCATTCAGAGGAAAAACTGAAATAAGTTCTGTAGTTGCTCATTTTGGTCATTAATTTGTTCATGTATTTAGCATAATGATTGGTGTTCATATTGTTCATTGAGTGTCACAGTGAAGAGTATGTTTCTATTTATGTGTGATAGTTACAAAAATTTTGTTTGACATTATCTGTTCCAATTCATACTTTATTTGCATTGTTTGTTTTTGTTTTGTTTTGTTTTTGTTTGTTTGTTTGATGCAAAGGCACAAGGTTTACTGCTGACGCGCAACACGGGGCCTTGACTCTCACTCAGGAGGGAGGGAGGAGTCGCACCCCAAGTCACTGTTACAGACTTTTTAAAAAATTTATTCGTATTACATCTCGATTGTTAGCCCTTCCCTTGTTTCCTCCCATTCTTCCCTCCCTCCCACTTCCCCCCTTCTCCACTCCCCTATGTCTGTGATTTAGGGAGACCTCCTCCCCCTATATATGCTATTAGGATATCGAGGCTCTTCTTGGTAACTTGCTATCCCTCCTCTGAGTGCCGTCAGGTCTCCCCATCCAGGGGACATTGTCAGAAAAGGGGCACCAGAGTTCGTGTGAGAGTCAGATCTCACTCTCCACTCAACGGTGGAGAATATCACGTTTGTCGGCTAGGTCTTGGTAGGGGTTCGAAGTTTACTGCCTATATTCTCCTTGGTAGTGCCTTAGTTTGAGGAGGACCCCAGGACTCGCATCTGAATGTCATAAAGTTCTTCTTGTAGGTTTCCAGGACCCTGTGGGTCCTACTATTTCCCCATTCTTTCATGCTACTCTTGCCTAAAGTCTCAATAGCATGACCTCTCCTCTGACCCACTTTCCTGGTAAGTAAAATTTTTCATGGTACGTCTCCCTTGGAATAGTGCTTTGATATGAGTGAGTATATACCGTTTTTCTCTTTTTTGCTTCTGGGTGAACTCACTCATTATGATAATTTCTGGAATTCCTTGTTTTTAATAGATGAGTAGTATTCCATACTGTGAATGTACCAGTTTCTTAGTCCATTCTTCTACAGAGGGACAATTAGGCTATTTCCATGATCTGGCTATTATGAATAACGCAGCTAGGAACATGGTTGAACATATGTCCTAGTTGTATGGTAGGGCATTTTCTGGGTATATTCCCAGAAGTGGGATAGCTGGGTCTTGAGGAAGCCCTATTCCCATTTTTCTGAGAAAGTGCCAGATAGATTTCCATAGTGGTTGTACTAGGTTGCATTCCCACCCACAAGGAAGGAGTGTTCCTCTCTCCCCACATCCTCGCCAGAATGTGGTGTCGCTTGAGTTTTTTATCTTAGCCATTCTGATGGTGTAAGATGGAATCTCAGTGTCGTTTTGATATGATTTCTCTGATGACTAACGAGGACAAGCATTTCTCTAAGTGTTTCTTGGCCATTTGATATTCCTGTTGAGAATTCTATGTTAAGTTCCAAGCCCCATTTCGCAATTGGGTTGTTTGGTTTTGTGGTGTTTAATTTCTTGAGTTCTTTATATATTTTGGAAATTAAACCTTTGTCAGATGAAGAGTTGGTGAAGATCTTTTTCCAGTCTGTAGGTTGTTGCTTTGTTCCCTTGACAGTGTCTCCAGCCTTACAGAAGCTTTGCAGCCTCATGAGGTCCCATTTATTAATTGTTGACATTAAGGCCTGGGCTGTAGGTGTACTGTTCAGGAAGTTGTTTCCTGTGCCTATGTGTCCCAGGCTCTTCCCTACTTTTTCCTCTAACCCAATTAATGTCTCTGGTTTTAAGTTGAGGTCTTTAATCCACTTGGACTTGAGTTTTGTGCATGGTGACAAATAAGGGTCTAATTGCATTTTTCTACAGGTAGACATCCAGTTAGACCAGTACCATTTGTTGAAGATGCTATCATTTTTCCATTGAATGGATTTGGCTTCTTTGTCAAAAGTCAAGTGAGCAAATGTGTGTGGCTTCATCTCTGGGTCTACGATTCGATTCCATTGATCTACCAGCCTATTGCTTTGCCAGTACCATGCTGTTTTAATTACTGTTTCTCTATAGTACAGCTTGAGATCAGGTATGGAGATTCCTCCAGAGGTTCTTTTATTGTAATGGATTGTTTTTGCTATTCAGGGTTTTTTGTTGCTCCATATGAATTTGAGAATTGATCTTTCAATATCTTCAAAATACTTTGTAGGTATCCTGATATGGATTGCATTGAATCTTTAAGTTGCTTTTGGTAAGATGGCCATTTTTACTATGTTGATTCTCCCGATCCATGAACAAGGTAAGTCCCTCCATCTTCTGATGTCATCTTCAATCTTTTCTTCAGAGGTTTGAAGTTTTTTTCGAATAAGTCCTTCACTTGCTTGGTTAGAGTTACTCCTAGATATTTTATATTGTTTGTGGCTATCGTGAAGGGAGTAGTTTTCCTAATTTCTTCCTCTGCCTGTTTGTCATTTGTATACAGGAAAGCTACTGACTATTTTGAGTTTATTTTGTATCCTGCCAATTTGCTGAAGGTGTTTATCAGCTGTAGGAGTTCTTTGGTGGAATTTGGGGGGTCCATTCTATACACTATCATATCATCTGCAAATAGGGATAATTTGACTTCTTCCTTTCCCATTTGGATCCCCTTGATCTCCTTTTGATGCCTTATTGTTTTGGCTAGAACTTCAAGAACTGTATTGAAGAGATATGGGGAAAGTGGGCAGACTTGTCTGGTTCCCGATATTAGAGGGATTTCCTTGAGTATCTCTCCATTTAATTTAGTGTTGGCTGTTGGTTTGCTGTATATAGCCTTTATTATGTTTAGATAAGTGCCTTGTATTCCCGATCTCTCCAGAAATTTAAACATATATGGGTGTTGGATATTGTCAAATGCTTTTTCTGCATCTAAAGAGATGATCATGAGGTTTTTCTCTTTCAGTTGTTTACACGATGGATTATATTGATGAATTTCTGTATGTTAAACCATCCCTGCATGCCTGGAATGAATCCTACCTGGTCATGTTGAAGGATGTCTTTGATAAGCTGTTGTATTCGCTTTGCGAGTATTTTGTTGAGTATTTTTGCATCAATGTTCATAAGAGAAATTGGTCTGAAATTCTCTTTTTTTGTAGTGTCTTTGTGAGGTTTAGATATCAATATGACTGTGGCCTCATAGAAGGAATTTGGTAATGATCCATCCATTTCTCTCTTTCGGTATAGTTTGAATAGTATCGGTATTAGCTCCTCTTTGAAGGTTTGGTAGAATTCTGCGCCGAAAACATCTGGCCCTGGGTTTATTTTGGTTGGGAGACTATCAATGGTTGCTTCTATTTCTATAGGTGAAATAGGGCTATTTAATTTGTTTTCTGGTCTTGGTTCAATTTTGGTAAATGGAATCGTTCGAGAAATTTGTTCTTTTCCTTTAAATTTTCAAATTTTGTGGCATAAAATCCTTTGATGTAGCATCTTAGGATTTTTTGTATTTCTTCGGTGTCTGTTGTTATGTCTTCCTTTTCATTTCTGATTTTGTTTATTTGGATAGTGTTTCTCTGTCTTTTAGTTAGATTGGCTAACGGTTTGTCTATCTTGTTAATTTTCTCAAAGAAACCGCTCTTGGTTTTGTTGATTCTTTGGATTGTTCTCTTTGTTTCTAACTTAGTGATTTCAGCCCTGAGTTTGATTATTTCTAGGCGTCTACTCCTCTTGGGTGTTTCTGCTTCTTTTTTTCTAGACCTTCCAGATGTGTTGTTAAGTTGTTTATGTGGGATGATTCCATTTTCTTTTTAAAGGCACTTAGTGCTATGAATTTTCCTCTTAGCACAGCTTTCAATGTATCCCACAAATTTGGGTATGTTGTTCCTTCATTTTCATTGAATTTCAGGAAGTCTTTTATTTCTTCCCTTATTTCTTCTGTGACCCATGTGTCGTTAAGTAGAAAGTTGTTTAGTTTCCAAGTGTTAGTATGTTTTTGTTCTTTCTCTTGTTGTTGAAGTCCAGCCTTAGACCATGGTGATCTGATAAGATACAAGGTATTATTTCAATCTTCTTGTATCTGTTGAGGTTTGCTTCGTGACCAACTACGTGATCAATTTTAGAGAACGTTCCATGGGGTGCTGAGAAAAAGGTATACTCCTTTGCGTTTGGTTGGAAAGTTCTGTAGATATGTGTTGGATCATTTTGATTCATGACATTGGTTAATGAGGTTATTTCTCGGCTTAATTTTTTAATCAAAGACCTATCCTTGAGGGAAAGTGGGGTATTGAAGTCTCCCACTATTAATGTGTGGGTATTGATGAGTGGGGCAAGCTTTGTTAATAACTCTTTTACAAATGTGGGAGCCCTTGTATTAGAAGAACAGATGTTCACAATCATGATGTCTTCTTCGTTGAGTTTAACTTTGATGAGTAGAAAATATCCATCCTCTTCTCTTTTGATTAATTTTGGTTGAAAGTCTATTTTATTAGATATTAGAACGGCTACCCCAGCTTGTTTCTTGTGACCATTTGCTTGGAATATTTTCCCCCAACCTTTTACTCTGAGGCAATATCTGTTCTAGTGGTTAAGATGAGTTTCTTGAACGCAGAAGAATGTTGGGTCTTGTTTATGCATCCACTCCGTTAGTCTGTGTCTTTTTTTTGGAGAATTGAGACCACTGACATTGAGAGATATTCATGACCAGTGATTGGTAAGTCCCTTCATTTTTGGTATTTGTAACAATCAAGATTTTGTGAGGTTGTGATATTGCAATGGTGTAATTACCTATTTCCTATGTAATTTTGGTTATAGTTTGACCAGTTCAGGTGGAGTTTTCCTTCTATTAACTTCTGTAAAGCCGGATTTGTGGCTAGGTACTGTTTGAATTTGTTTTTGTCATGGAATATCTTGTCTTCTCCATCAATGGTTATTGATAATTTTGCTAGATATAGTAGTCTTGCCTGGTATCTGTGTTCTCTTACGGTTTGCAGAACCCCTGTCCAGGCCCTCCTGGCTTTCATAGTCTCTGCTGAGAAGTCAGGAGTAATTCTGATAGTTTTGCCTTCATATGTTACTCGGCCTTTTTCTCTTGCCGCTTTTAATATTTTTCCTTGTTCTGTATATTTTGTGTTGTTATTATTATGTGGCGTTAAGATTTTCTTTTCAAGTCTCTTCTATTTGGTGTTTTGTAGGCCTCTTGTATGCTCGAATGCATCTCCATCTTCAAATTGGGGAAATTTTCTTTTATTATTCGATTAAAGATATTTTCTGGACTGTGGAGTCGGTTGCCTTCTCTTCCCTCTATCTCTATTATTCTCAAGTTTCATATTTTCATGTTGTCTTTTATTTCATGAATGCTCTGTGTCAGGAACTTTTCAGATTTAGCATTTTGCTGGATGGTTGTTTCCAGTTCTGCAATTGTATCTTCAAGTATCGATATTCGTTCTTCCATTTTTTGCAATCTGTTAGATAAGGCCACATCTGAGATGCTTGCTTTCTTCTCTGATACCTCTTGATTGAGTTTTTCTTCTGTGTGTTTCTGTATCATAGCTTCCATTTTTATCTTCATGTCTTGGACTGTTTTAATGTTTTCCTTCATCTAGATATTTATATTTTTCTGAAATTCTTCAAGTGCCTCTTTATATGACTCTTTTTACTCTTCAACCCTCTTGTTTGCCTCCTCCTGCATTTGTTTACAGATTTTTTTTGTTTCTTCCATTATCATGTTCTTTACTAAGGACTTGAGGTCATTTTCTTGACTATCCATTGCTGTTAGTTTCTCCAGGTTCTTTTCATTGGGAAAAATGGGATCCGGAGATGCCAAACTGTTCTGGTGTTTGTTAGCCTTCTTTTGTTCTCCGCTTGTTATTTTGATGGCTCTGTTGTTGGAAGAAATTTTGTAGTTACCGTCATTGGTTGAGAGTGGTTAATTGATGACTGATTATAGGTCAGGTGCTCTTGCCTGTGGGGATTAGGGAGTATTTCCGTGGAACAAGTAGGTGGTCTGGTTTCCCTCCATGTAATTTTCCTCTGAACTATGGGCTCCAGGCTGAGTCAGCCAAGTAGATTTCTGTTTGGACTTTAATGCTATAATTCAGATCAGCAGTTTTGGGACCTAGACTAAGGTCCGCACACAAACATTCTGGTTGTGTAGGTTGATCCCAGCCGCCTGTCCTTCCTGTGGCTTTGTAGTCAACATCCAAGGTAAATCTGGAGGTGTAGCTGTCTTTTCGGTCTGTCTCTATACCTGTGAAGGTGTTCAACCTCTTCCAGAACTATATGCCTGGAGGGACCAAGGTCACTCTTGGTCAGCAATTAGATACTGCAAGCAAGACCCATGTTTTGTCTCCTGATAATGTAAGAGTGCCTGGCTTTCACGGGCCAGGAGCCCCAGGTAGGCTCTCTCGTTCAAGGAGTGCAGGGCCAGTGCCTTGCAGCTCGGCTGGGTAGGAACAATAGGGTTGCAGAACTCTGGTTGTCCCCCCAGCGCAGGCAGATATTCCCGCAGGCCTCTGATGCTCAGCTATCGCTCTAGGCAAGACCCACGTCTCCCGATAGGTCTGTGAGTGCAATCCAAGCTGATTTATCACTGCTGCTGTTTACAGGCTCAGTCCGCTGTGATCGGTATTAGTTTGGGCCCCAGATGGCCAGCAAGCTGCAGTCCCACTTTCGCTGTCTCTGTTGGGTCCCGCAGCCTGTGTTTCAAAACGGCCTAGGTGGGTGACCTCCGCAGTTTGCGGTGGTGTGGAAGGAGGAATCCTAGGGCAGATTCACCCTCTTCACTGAGACTCCTCTGGCTGGGGATTCTGAAAAACCCCCTCCCCAAACAGCGAGTCTGTGCTTTATATGCAGGCTGCAGTTTTCATGTGGATTCCATTCCAGAGTTTGCGGAGTGCGTTTAGCACCTCCGGGATGTTGCTTGTCCCAGGTGGGTAGGCCCCGTTTGGTCAGCGGCCTTTGGGGCCGAACTCACCTACAGTTCTCAATGTCCAGCAATCTGTTGCTCCATTTATATCCCTGGTCTCCTCGGAGTAGCTCAGATATGTGGTTTATTGGTCGGCGCCATCTTGGAATCCCGCGTTGTTTGTTTTTTATTGAAAAATAAAATCATTCATATTACATCTCAATTGCTATCCAATCCCATGCATCCTCCCATTTCTCCTTTCCACCCGCTTTCACCTCATTCCCCTTCCCTATGACTGTGACTGATGGGGACCTCCTCCCCTTGAATATGATGCTCGGTTATCAAATTTCGTTTTGGTAGTCTGCTATCCTTCCTCTGAGTGCCATCGGGCCTCCACATCTAGGGAACATGGCCAAATAAGGGGCACCAGAGTTCATGTGAAAGTCTGTCCCCTGTCTCCACTTAACTATGGAGAATATCCTGTCCCTTGGCTTGGTCTGGGTAGGGGTTTGATGATGACTACACATGTTGTCCTTAGTTGGTGCCATATATCGAGCAGAACCCCTCAGCACAGATCTGCCCATCATTGTGTTCTTTTTCTTCCAATGAATACTTAATGAAGAAATTAATATATATTACAAAATATATGATAGTTTCATGAGATATCTTCTAACACCCATTATGATCAGGACATTCGTTTCCTTTTAAAAAATTGCTGTAGTTCTGTGTTGTACCATTTTGCTATGAACCCCAGTTGATGCCAGTTTAAGAAATATATACCTATATGACATTAATATGGGTCTGAAATATCAGATAATGATATGCTTTCATTTGTTTCAGTTTTGTCTTCTAACCATACCAAGAAGCAATTCCCAAAGGAGTGTACCCATGATACTTTCCTGAAAGAAATACCAAGACTATTTGCTTGTAATGACCTTTCAGAGCTGGATAGAAAGAAGTTCTGGGAATATTCACATGACAGTGAAGTTCATAAAACATGTCATTATGGAAATGATCTGTGTGAAAAATACATGTGTTTCATTTCTGAAACAAAAGATCAAGAAGCTCTGGCTACTCCTGAGAGAATTCAGTCTGTGCCACTCATAATTTCACAATTGGAGTCTCCGCAGGGAAAAGGTTCACAACAAGTTTTGAAATACAATTCTATTCTGCA